>LZPO01119099.1:0-10761 GCA_001675575.1 Neotoma lepida | reverse complement strand
TACAGCTGAAGCAGCACATTTGGCCAACTTTCACTTAACGGAAATACAGTTGGTAAATACAATGCAAACATTTCCTGACAGATCGGTGCACACTANGCTTGTTCCATGAATGGGGGTGGAAGGAAGGGAGAATACTTTCCCTACGCTGGAGGCCAGCAGAAGACAGGGAACAGTACCCTCAAGGGATGTGGCACAGGGGACTGGAAGGTAAGAGGACATGAGAGACACCAGTGTATGAAGGCACAGCTGACACCAGAAGAAAAGCAATGCAAGGGCTGCAGGAAAGGTCCACTGCTAGCTGTGCTGAAGGTAGAATATCAGCAACCAAGTGACTTTGAATTTAGAGCACTGGTTTCACCTAGGGACAATTCTGCCCCCAGGGAACACTTGGCACTACGTGGTCCTCCTAGCTGGAGGTGGGGTACTATGAGAATCTAGTTGGCAGAGGTAAGGAATGCTTTTTCACATCACAAGATGCACAAGGCAGCTCCCTCCAACCCCCACCCCCGCCCGCCCAGGAGTGTCAAACCCCCAATGTCAGGGGTGCTGAGGCTGAGACACCTTGACATCTTAGGAAGTTTCTGCCTATGCCCACCCCTGGCTGCACTATTCTACTTCCCCTGGCTGCCTCTGAAGACAACTGTCAGTAGATTAAAAAAACACAGTCATGTCTAAAAATAAAACCATTTTTATACTTCAAGGAACAAACAGAGCGATCATTTCTTCGTGACTCTCGGAGTGCTTGAAGGTTTCCAGAGTCTGGGAAACCAAAGCCCTGCAATCTATACATAGCTCAGCCTCGGATCCACCCTCTCCGCCTGTCCCCCGCCCCCGAGGCTAGCTGCTGCACAAAAGATAAAACTTTAATTTATGAAAAGAGGCTATTCTCAGCATGAAATGGCAGAACCTTCCAGTGAAGGTTCTGTTCCTCGGGAGCGGCGTCTCCCGGCTCATCTCTCCATCCCTTGCATTGGGTCCCAAGGTTACCCCCACCTCATTTCAATCCTCCTGGGCCCCAGTGCAGGGCTTGAGAGCTCAGTGTTTGATCCTTTTCTTTTCTTTTCATTTTGCTCTGACCCTTCCAGGTGATTGCTAAGATAGGCTGGAAAATGAATTTTCTAACAAGCATTTTTTTTTTTAAGCAAAAGGTCCAAATGGCATTAAGACTCAGAACCAGCCTAGTGATTACCTCAGACAAATCACCTACTGGTAATTTTCTTCCAACAAATGTCTATGAAGGCTGCCAGGACGCAACCAAATGTATTTAATGGCAGTCTCTGGAAAATCAAACACTGAGTAATGGTGACGGGGGTGTCTCCCCTCTAGACCTTCCCTGAAGGCTCTTTGTCTGAGTGCAGCCCCAGCAGTGACCAGGAAGTCCAAGCACAGACGAATGCCAGGGGAACCCATCTCCACTGTATGCTTGCCCCATGCCTTTCAACTTCCTTCTGGGTCCCCTTCATCTTCATCCTTCCATTCCCAGAACCCAACTGTGGGGTAATATTTTTACCTTCCTGTCCTCCTTTTCCTGAGTGTGTTACATAAGGGAGATCCCAGCTGCCCAAGGAAAAGAGGTGGAGGGGAGGGGAGAACTCCAGATTCTGGATGCAGAGTCCATTCCCACCTCTACACAAGTCCCTGTGGTCAGGACAAATAAAACGAAGAACTGGACTAAATCTGCCTGACTTGCACAAGGTCACAAAAGGTGACAAGGCTAGGGCATGGGCCTTACTGGACTCCCATTTCTCCAGAGAGCACAAATGTGCATTTGTAACAAGTGACAGGGCTAGCATTAGGGTTGAGTAGCTTTCTGTATTGATGCTGAATGCCACAGGGAAGGTGAGCCACTCACCCTGGGGTCGGAGTCCCAGGTTTTACCATTCTTACCTGTTGAACTTGCTTAGAATTGTACTTAAGCTTTTGGTTACTGAGTCTTTTCCTCTTCTCCTCCACAGTATAGGATGGCAGCTGTGTGCTGCTTTCTGAATACTCCAGAACACCTTCGTGCCAGCTCTCCATGGCCTGAAACCACAGCCAGCTCACCCACTCACTGCCAAAAGCCAAGGCCTGTCCTCATTGCTCTCAAGTCTAATGCTAAATTTCTTATTTGACTCTTACAATTTTTATTTCTGTATTTATAATGTAATTAGTGCAGTAATTCACAGTGCAATGGAATCTCATAATTAAGTGTGTGCTTCTTATTTTTACAATTAATTGTGCCTTACTTCCATATGTGCTAAAGGAAAAATAAAATCCCATAACTTACTTTAAAATAAAGAACCAATATTTATCCCTGAAAAGTCTAGATTGTACAGGAGCTGTGGATAGATGCCTAGCATCATTTAAAAAGATGAGCAGCTGGGGCTGGAGAGATGGCTCAGTGGTTAAGAGCATTAGCTGCTCTTCCCGAGGGCCTGGGTTCAAATCCCAGCACCCACATGGCAGCTCACAACTGTCTATAACTCCAAGATCTGACATCCTCACACAGACATACATGAGGCCAAAATACCAATGTACACAGAATAAAATTAAAAAAAAAAAAAGATGAGTAGCCTTAGAGTTTAAACAACACAAGCAAGCAGGGGGCTGTTACTGACACACACTGTGCTCTGACAATGCTTCTCAGCTTTATAGAGCTCAGTTCACTCAATTACCTCAAAACTCTAGTCCAGGTCATTACTCCACCACAGATGAGGGAAACTGAGGGCAAAGCAGCAGGTGAGTGACAGAGCAGGAAGAATTCCTTAATCCTAGTGCAGTTCTCACTCAAGAGAGTAGAGAGCAAGAGAGGATGTCAAGGGAACATGGAAGAGTCACAAATCCCAAGTTCAGGATTCTTGCTTAACATGTATGTATCAGATGTCTTGAGCCACAGAACACAGATATGTCATACCTATTAACAGTACTGTGAACATGTTCCAGGGAATATAATGTGCAAGAATCCTTGTTTATGTTATTGCTAGCAATCATCTTCTAGTCTTTCTAGGCCAATTCTCATGCTAATACCAAGGAGAGAATTATATCAACCCTTCCTTGAGAAAATATCAGACCAGTAGAGTGGTAAGTTAAAATTAAACATGGTAGCCCAGGATGTGGAAATCTCTACTGTTTCACTACACCAAGTCTTGCTGTTTTGGGAGAGAGTACCAAACTGTTTTGCTTTTTGCCTTTTCTTCCTCATATATCTGGGGTCAAACTGGAAGGAATTTGTTCTTACTAAAGATGAATGACTGATAGGGCTCAAGTGCCATTTATATACTCAAAGGAGTTCATTATTTTGAAGATCTGCCAGTAAGTACTACAGTAGGCTCAGGCAGGAGAAATTTTTTGGAGTTTAGTGTCATGAAAATAGGTGACTCATCTCACACTGTTCCTGTAAGCTAGACTTACATTGAGTTGATGTTTAGCCCAGGCTAGTTAACCTCTGCTTATTCAGAAATCCAAACTTGACCTTAAGTATCAGCAAATCTCCGTGGATCACAAAAGACGCTGAGGAAACATAAGATCTCAAAGTTTCATTGCTTGGGCACCTGTTGATGAGACGAGTGCCTCGGAGACAAAGGGAGCAACAGGGCTAACTCCAGGACCCATAAACGCAACTTTCCTCTATCCCAGAAACTGCAAGCTGGCTGCCAATAACAACTTTGCTGTTACCCCAGAACAGCATCAATGCAAGACCTTCTGCATTTTCTCCCAACTCCTTGCCTGCAGACATGGCAGGGCTTTGACAGCAAGGCTTGTCCTTCCTTCCCCCATTCAATCAATAAAGCTTTAAGTCAACAGGAACCGTCAGGTGTAGAAGGCAATTACAGTAGCATCAGCAACCTGGGGATGGCATTGGATAGCTGAAAAGCTAGGATCTGATAAGAATGGTATAATATGCCATCTTCTCTTACCAGCCGTCCAGGAAGAACTGACAAGAAAAGCCAGAGGCAGCAACATTCTGCCACCAACAGTGAAAGTTGACATCTATTCCCAGCCCTGTTGATCTCCTGCTGCTGGGTGACTAACAATCACCACCAAGCAGCCAGCCAGGCAGCCTTGGGTCCAGCCTCTTCACAGTCCAGACTGGAAATATTAACTATATTTTCAAATGCAGCTAGTCATTCTACCTATGGAGTCTGCTTGGAAATGCCCCGGGGAATCAGACAGCCCTACAGGGAAGGGAGAAGCTTTTCTCTACCAGATGGAATGTGAAAAGGAACTTCTCTGAATGCTTCAAAGCACGAACGCACTTATGCACACACAGGGATGTTCGAGCTGAACCAGAAGAGGGGTAACTGAGAACAGCATAAGCATGTCAGCTGTGGGCAGCTGACATCTACAAAACATTTGCTGTAACCAGCCACTGAGTTAAAGGCTGTAGGTATCCAAGTGGGGTATTTGAAGAAAACACAGAGATTAAAAGTTTCACTCAAGGTGGGCTAGGAGCAGACAGGGAGCCCAGAGGAGAGACAGGAGGCATCAAAGCTTTGCCACTGTCACCCTGGGAAACTGCAAACTGCAGTGAGGACTCCTGCAAGTTCACTTCATTCCCACTGACCTGAGGCTGGTCACACCACTAGTCCTGTACCACCTCTTTCATCCATGCAGGGGTAGGGCTTAGCATTGTACCCCTTCCCGTGTGAATGACAGAGATGGTGTGCTGTTGCCACTTCCTCTTAGGTACCTGGAACTACTCCTGGAGCCATGCCACTCCTTCTGCCTCTCTGGGTCTGAGCAGGTGAATACATAGCAAGGCACTGAACATAAAACTCTCAGGGGGAATTAAAATGATCATATAACTTAATGGACAAATATACTGGGACTCTCAACATCATATGGAAGATCCTCTAAGCACTATAATGGTCCTTCCTTTTCATGCTCAGCATGATCCATTCCAAAATGTTCATCTCCCATAAAAATACTTGTTTAATAAATGAACAATGACTGTTCAAGTAACAGGTGATTTTTTTTTTAAGTCTTAAGAGTTGCTATACAAGAACAATGCACACATTGCTGGCAACATGTATAGAAACAAATACTAAAGTCTGTGATGTTCAGATCAATTGTGATGGTTTTCACAGGCACTAAGCAGTGAAGCTCCTGGGTTAGTTCTCTGGATTTGGGTCAGAGCTTTTCTGGTCAGTGATTTGTGCCGAAAGTGTAAGTAAGGAGGTTCATCAGCCTTGTACACCCTTTGGGAGTAATTGAGAAAATGAACAGTTTGCTGCTCTAAGAGATACAAGTGGCCTAATGAAATAATGCATCCCCACAAGGGCCTGAATCATGGTTAGAGATTATATTGCTCATTTAGGTAGCATCCCTGCTGTGAGGAGATCTCAGCATCTCACAGCAAAGAGATGTGGGAAGCCGCCACCATTGAGTAGTCACAAGCTCTCTTTACGTACAACTGAACTAACTTACTGTTTAGACTTGTCCAGCCCAGGGCCACCTACCATTGACTGGGGAATAGTAATGCCCACTGCGTGTGTCTAGAAACTCTAAGGTAGCTCTTTTAGGCTGAAGGCAGTATTTTATTTTATGCTAATAAAATCAGTAACAGACCAGTGTTAGAATAATCCAAAAGCTATATTTTGCTTAAAATTACAGATTTGGTGAATTTTATCCCACATGCATATATTACAATATTATTTTAGGAGGTGTCATTTTAAGATGGAAAGAGTGCACTGTCTGGCTTCATGCAATTCCCCCAAGTGAAAGCTGAGATTTCCCAACCTTTGAAGGTTTCTCTTAGGCTGTCATTAAAATCACTTATGCCCATAATTCGCTGAGCTGCATTTAGCAGGAAGTCTCCCAAGTCGCATGCTGTGCTGTTCTCTGCTCCTGTGCTCCAGGGGTATTGCCCCTCATAGCCCAGAGAGAAGGCATTGACACACTCCAGAAGGCAGGAGAAAGCCATCCACAGAGGATGCTCAGGCAAATCATTTTTAACGCTCTGTTTTTAGAACCATCTCACTGATTTTTAAAAAATAAACTTGACTGTGGATTCTTCCCCCTCAATGAGCAAGTTTATCAAACCAACTGGGTTAGGTTTGCAATTTCAGTGTTTTCCAGTGAGGGAAACAGGAAAAGGAAAAAAAAAAGTTAGGGCCTTTTTTCCCTGTGTCAAAAAGAGACTGTTCATGATGAGGGCTTGGAGGGAATTAGTGAAGAACCATCAAGTGAGTCCCATCGGGTCAGGCTCCCTTTGTCTCTGTTGTTCTTTGAAAGTGGTAAGAATGGATGTAAGCATCTGGCTTTCCCATCACACTTGATTGTTGAAGGGTTTAGTTTTAGATGGAGCAGAGTTTAGTATTGGTTTTTACTACTTCCCCATTTTCCACCCGTTTTATTCTTTAATTACTGGGATACAAATGAAAATTAACCCAGAATTGGATGTCAACTGGCAAGAGGGAGCATGCGCTAAGTACCCTTCATCACTTCTGGTTTCATGGATGGAGTACCGAAAGTGTGTAAGGATTGAAATGCATTTGTCTTTAGTTGGGAATCTTGAAATGCACAAATATCAGGAATTCAAAAGTCACTAATTCAAAGCCTTTGTAATTCCAGAAAGGGTTAACTCTTGCTTCCTCTTATAGAGGTGGTGGCAGACAGACCATCCAGGAAGTATCAAGTGAAGCGTGGCTACATTTCTTTGTGAGGTATTGTCTCCGCTGCATGTACTTCCTAGTGCATGTATGTGTGTGTCCATGTAGGTTTCAAGGCCAGAAGTTGACATTAGATGTCTTTTCTAGATTGTTCTTTGCCTTTCGTTTTTCAAACAGTCTCTCACTGAACCTGACTGAGGTTCTACCATTCAGCTAAGATAGCTGGCCAAAGAGCTTCAGGGATCTGCCTGTTTTCCACTACCCAGCTCTGGGGTTAAATGCACACATTGCTAAAGCTAGCTTTTTACATGAGTTCTGAGGATCTGAACTCAGGTCCTCATGCTTACAGAGCAGCACTTTGTGGACCCAACCCTAAAGCTATTCCTGTTAGGTGAAGAGGGCAGGTTGAAAGCCATGTAAGAAGAGGCACAGAGGGCCAAGCATTCTTCTCTGATCTTACATGTTACGGTCTCTTGGATGTCTCTTAAGAGGAGGGCCCCCTGTAAATCTTCAGCCTCTTGTGTCAGGCTAGCAACATCCCCAGTGTTCCATTCAACACCAAGAGCTCAGTGCCTAGTACAGAAAGGGTTTACAGAAGGCTGATGATGCAGCAGATGAATGGGAAGTGCCTGCTCCCCTCATCTGTGACAACGAATGGGAAATATCTGCTTCCCGCATCTGCAACAAGGAATGGGAAATGCCTGCTTCCACATCTGAGACAGTAGGTAGAGAAAAGCCTTCCCAAGCTGCTGCTCCTCTCAGGGCTCAACTGTCCCAAAAGGACAAGAATCAATTCTGCCCCACTCTTTGCAGAAACCAGTACTACAGTGTTTGAGATATTGAGGTATCCTTTCCCCCAGTTAACTCCGGCCTCAAAGCAGCACCAGAACATATGAAGATAGAATATATCTGTTATTCACTGATTCCTATTTGAGAAGACTACAGGACTTCAGGGTTCAGGCTAGGAATGACTGTATTCCAACCTTGTTTATGAGGTAAGCAAGCCTAAGGCTCCACTTGGCTTAGGTAGTAATACCACTTTCCTAACAACAACACCTGGCATACTCTTGGCAACCTGGGACCTGGACCTGCATTAGGCTGCATATTTCCCATCTGGGACCAGCATTAGGCTGTGTATCTCCCAGCTTCAAACAATGGGGTTAAGTTACTTCCCCTTGTTGAAGCTCTGTTTCTATTCAAAGATGTTCCAGAACACATCCTGACACCAAGGGAGATAGGCTGATCAAGTCAGGACTGGTTTAGGGCACACATTCTGAGAGAATTTTTAGGTAGAGTCTCATTTACAATCTATGCCTATGCATAATTGGTTGTATATTTGATTAAATCAGATGCATCATGGGAAAGGACATTTTCAGTAGAGGACAGGTTATGTAACTCGAACCTGTCAACCAAAGAGCCACCCAGCAACCAGTTCCCCTTCTCTTGAACCCTATAAAAGGAGACCCTCAAACAAAAACTGGGGCGTTCACTCATGTCTGCTGCCTCACCTGGGAGTGTGTCCTAGACCTGTACTTTCTCTCTGCTCTTAGGAGTACTTGCTGCTTTACCTCCCTGCTTCTGTTTCTTTCACTTTGAACAACAGGCTAAGAACCTGGAACACCTGATTTATACAGCAACCACCTTCAAGACTTAAATGTGACAATTCACAATTCTATACACTTTCTTTCCTTGCTTCCTGTTTCCTTTGGTTGTTTTTTGAGACAGGGCAGTATGTAGCTAAGGCCGACTTCAAACTTACTATGTAAGAAAAGATGAGCTTGAACTTCTGATCCACACGCCTCTACCTCCCAAGTAGAGGGATTACTGGCTTGCACCACCATCCTTGGTTTCACAACTTTCCACAGTGTGGCAAGGGCCTTCCCAAAGATACCCTATTAGTATTACTTTTCTCAATCTTGTAACAAAATACCAGACAAAAGCAACTTAATGAAAAAAGAGTTACTCTGGGCTCACGGTTTGCAGGGAGAGTCCACCATAGTGGGGAAATCATGGCAGAGGGAGCTTGACACAAATGGTCACATTGCATCCCCAGTCAGGAAGCAGAGTGGTAAATGTGAGTGGTTAGTTCTCTTTCTACTTTTCATACATTCCAGCATTCTAGCCTATAGAATGGAATTATCCATATTTAGGGAAAATCTTCCCACCTCAATTAGCTCAATCTAGAAAGTCTCTTATAGAGACATCCAAAGGTTTGTCTCCATGGTGGTTTTTAATGTCAAATTGATAATTAATATTAATCATTGCAGATAATAAAGCATTTGGCCCATGGTATAGCACATAGGAATGACAGGTCACTTTTTCCTAGAAAGTCGATGTTATTTCCTTGGTGAAGTTTTGCAAAGGCTCTAGGTCTACCCTCTTCCCTTGGTACTTGAATGTGGGGGGCTCTGCCAAGCCTCCTAGGAGAGAAATGAGCTACACAATCTCAGTTACATGAGAAGTATTTTGCAGGTGAGGTGTAAAAATCCTTTGTGTTGGGGTGCTCTAATGAGAGGCCCGGGGTGAACAGATATCTGGGGCTAGAGAAAGACAACAGTCTGGCAGAGGGGAAGAAGGCTCTGTGGGAACAGGCTCTTCTAGACATGTGGCAAAATCCAGAGGCTTGGGGTCTTCAGCAGAGCAGACAGGAGTCGGAGAACAGAACACAGGAGCAGCTCGGAGTTCTAGCCCGATGGGCTGCGTCCACAGGATTTCAGGTCTGTGCCTTTTCACAGTGTTAGAAAGAGGCAGAAGGATTCCAAAGAGGTGATGTGAGTTGAGTCTGCAGAAGACCAAGGGGCAGGACTTCTTTGTCCCTTCCATCAGAATGGCAACACCTCAATTTTGATGCATTGATCTCTGATACTTACTGAGTCCCCCGTTTTTTCCTTTAAAGATAGAGTTTGGCAGTGGAGAGGTTTGAAATGAATTGGACAAAGGTTGTGCTGGCAGGATCCCAGTGCCTTTGGGTGAGTTGGGGGTTGGGAAGAACCTTCTGGAAATGCGGCTGAGCACATGTGGAAATTGTACTTAAATCTGGATATTTACGGCTGAGCACAAGTCTAAATCTAGAATGTGCAGAACTGATGAAGTCCTGAGTCAATGTGTATTTTAGCACAGCCATGTCAAGGACCCCAATACCTCAGGCCCATGTGAGTGGCAAAGCCTTCCCCTGATTAGGCCCAGAGAGAGATCATAAAGCCTTACAATGGACTGAGTACATATGTTGACAGTGTATGTAGAAACTATCAACCTCAGTTTCCTCCTCCTCCGGGAAGACTGCAGCCTGAGACTGTCCTCTTACAGAGACATCCTACAGAGATTAGCTACACTAGCCTCCTTGTTCAGCTGTGTAGAATAAATCCACCTCCTCAATTCACTGAGGTTCTCATAGCTGCTGCAGTTGGTACCTTTAACCAGAGCAAGCAGAGTTCACTGGACCCCAGCTTTTCTGTGTGTGTCTCTCTATCCCTTCTTCATCCCCTCATTACCTCAGTTAGGTCAGTCCCTGAAGCCATGCAGAATGCTGCAGCAGGCTGGGTGAGTAAGGTTTCAGAGAAATTGGGCAAACAGGGCAAGGAGCTAAAGAATGTCAAGGCAGGGGGGGTGTCCCCAAAAAGCAGGCTTCCTTTCAGGCAAGCCAAGCAGCTAGGTTGAGGTGAGGCTGGGACTTTTTGAAGAGGCTCAGGAGGGGCTGGGGAGGGGCTCTGGGAGAGTGAAAACCTTCAACTTCGATTTAGAAGCCCCACAGGTCAGGAAGGACATTAGAGTTGATATTGTGCACCCTTGATTTTGCTCTTCTGCACTCATATGACACCATATCTGGCCTTCCAAGGCAAGTGGAAACTGTCTGTTAGTCGTGCCAGAGAGGGCACAGAGCTGTTTATTTCTGGCCATTAAGAAAGGTGATAAGATTGGGGTTGTTTCTGCTTAGGATGTAAATAATTGAAATGATTGAAATAGAAATGAAAACATGAACTTTTGATGATTAGGAGATTGAAAAAAAACAAGTAGCTTGAAGGTTAAAAATAGGCAAGACACTCCTTCCTTTGTCCCTTCCTCCCTCACTTCCTATATTCTTTCCTTCCTTCCTTCCTTCCTTCTTTCCTTCCTTCCTTCCTTCCTTCCTTCCTTCCTTCCTTCCTTCCTTCCTTCCTTCCTTCCTTCCTTC
>LZPO01119098.1:0-10776 GCA_001675575.1 Neotoma lepida | reverse complement strand
CTGGAACTCACTCGGTAGCCCAGGCTGGCCTCGAACTCACAGAGATCCGCCTGCCTCTGCCTCCCGAGTGCTGGGATTAAAGGCGTGCGCCCGGCATGAACATTTTATTTAATTGGAGTAGAGTACATATTTGATGTAGTAATAGGAGCACTTTCTGTGTACTAAAAAGGCCATATCTCTATGTACTAATAAGACCAAGCAAGAGAAATCAACTGCTTGGGGAGAGGATCTATTCTTGTCTCCCGTATTTTGAGAGACACTTGGAACATTTCAATTTTTTTTCTGCCTGCTGCTCCTATCCTGCAAAGCTATTGTTCACAGGATCACACTTGCAATGCCTTCCTCTGGTCTCAAGGGAAAAGCCTGAGTAAGGGGTCATTGTTTGCCCAGAAGTGAGTGTTGACAGAACCACAGGTGGGAAGGAAGCTTCACTAATTAAGTGGATCCTTAAGCCCAGGATGACACCTGCCTCCCTCAGTGTGCTTCAAAATGCTTTGTGATGAGTGAGGCTGAACAATTCTGAGCTTTGAAGTCAGAAGCCTGGATTCTGACCAGCTCAGCCATTTCCAAGTGGTATGACTTCAATGAGTTATTTAGCCTCACTGAATTTGTTTTCCATTCTAAAAATGTGCATGAAATTAGAACCTTTCTCTGTATTTGTGTTTTGTTCATGAGAATTAAATGGAAGCATTCTTTAAAAAAGAGTGGAGAAATAAAATGAGTACTAATTATTATTATTTGCTATGGACTTGTTGCTTATTTCTCCATCAAGGGGTTACTATTCTTTCTTTCAGCAGCTACCTCACCTATTTTTGTGTTTGGGGGGACTCATCCCTGGAAGGGTTTTATATCTTTTTTTTTAACTTTAGACAAAATTCCACATCCTTCTGGATATGGCTAATATATTCTTGGTACTAGTCAAGGGCACTCAGGTCAGACATAAAGTAACAGCAGAGTCATACTTCCTGACCATGGTTACTTTTATGGGGAGGGGGGGCTTGGGGTGATTTTCAGGGTGGAGCTGGGGCTTCAGGAAAAGAATATCCCTTTCAGAGGTTTCAGAGGGGCAGTGTCATTGTTAGCGATGCTATGTTGTCATTACTATGACTGCTGTAGTTTTCTAGAGGATCTAGATGTTTACATTCCTCCATTTCAGAGTGAGAGATCAGAGCCACACACCAAAGAAACAAGCAAGATTAACTGAATTTCTCATGATCTTGGGTACAGGCATGCTGTGGTCATAGTCATGGAAGGACTCCACAAGTAGATTTTCTAAGTCAAGGTCAAGGTACTAAGCAACCTGGGATCCATGAATGCAGAAAAAGCTCTCCCCCTGCCCCCACCCAACCATCTACAGTGCAAAGTTTTACCTTTTAGTAAAAGGCATGCATATTTTAAAAAGAAGTTTTCATTAGTAAAGATGACTACATCAGAAAGAAAACATTGTCTGAGATTCTCATCCACATGGAAAACAATCTTTATTCATTAATTTCCTCCCCATTTCTGTAGTTAGTTCTCATATCTCCAAATCTGAAATCCCTTTTTCTTTCTGTTGTGCAGTCTGTGTGTCCATCACCTGGCTGCTTCCAAAGTCTCATGTATTTGTCTGTCCCATATCTATATAATTACAATTTTTCTTCTATATTCTGTTTTATATTAATCTAATTCTTAGACTAGGCAAATAACCTAGAAAAGTAAGAGAAGGCATTTTCCTTTCCCACAGGACATTAAAATCTTGAGAAAAAAAAATGAGTTCTTGAAGATCCATGCCTTTCTCCCAACAGCATGGCCAGCACAGAAAGAAATGTTCCAATTTTGGCAAGTTTCTAAAAAAAAAAGCAATGATGTCTCTGAGAATACTGTGGTTGCAAGTCTTGCTACGTGAAAATCAGTTATAGGGTTACAAATGCAAGTTTCAAAAATCTACAACATGTGGGCTAGTTGTGGGACACAGAGAATTTTTCATTATTTCGGCAATCAATTATTACTCTGTCTGTCTTCCTCTTTGTCCTGGTTTGAAGATCATCATGTTAAAAAGAATTAACATCAGACAGCAGAAGCAGCAGCTGACAAATGTTTCCAGCCTCCCACTGGCAATTAGGGTTATCTATGTTTGGGAGAAAATCTAGGCATGTCAATTTTCAGATTGTCAGCCTCTGTAGCAAAGCATCATAAAGCTAGCTGACATTTATAGTGTGTTTTATTGTTTGGTTGTCTACAATATCTATATTTTTAAGCTTAATTCAATAACCATAGCACCAGGTCCAGCATTTATATCTGATTATCAGAAGCATCAGATACTGAAAAACAAGAAGTTCTTTCATAGTCTTTAGTCATACAGATAATATTTAAATAGGCATAGAGAAAGAATATAACCAAGTTGGATTTTCAATAGATTTTTGGAAAATGCTTCATGAATTTTTAACTGTAATAGGCCAAGAACTTGTCTTTATGACTCAGCAGAATGATGTTTCTTCATAACCCACTGGTTTCATTTGACATTCAGAAAAAGAACATTATCTACTAAATTATCAATATCCCTGACTGCAACATCTTGGGTTTCCCTTAGAGACTAGTTTCGGCCTATAAATCTGCAACCAACCTCAGATACAGAGGAAAAAAATCCTGGTGAGTGCCAACAGACAATATTCTGCCTCTTAAACATAACACTAACAAGAGACAGGTCTCTTCTGCCTAATTTCAGAGGAATTCATTAAAAAAGAAAAGAACCAAACAAAATCCTGGTCAGTGATTTAGCATCCTTGATGACCTGACAAAGGATAATGAACTCTGGGATCAACTATTATACCTGTGGTCCATGTAACAGGACAGACTGAGCATCTGTCCTTAAATTGCTTATATCCTGAAAGGCAGCCAAGTAGTATTAGCTCAATGTGTGAAAACAGAACAGAAGATGAATCAGAGAAAAAATATGCAGAATTAAGATGAATAATCCATTAGTGATGAATCTTGTTCCTACTTCTATCCTTCAGCCTTAGAAATAGCAAAACTATATGAGAATATCATATAATGTCTCTTTCCAGAAGGCTTAAGCTCTGTCTTCAGCTCTACTCTTTAGAGCATAACAAATATGAACCAACAACACACAGATTAAGTAAATGAATAATTAAAAAACTATGTTTGAAATGTAAGATTCTCCACAAGCTTCTATCTGCCTATGATGGTATAAAACATATCCTTGAGTTCATTTTGGGAAGTGACTTTTACCATTTTAGGGTTACATTATATGTTGTCTTCATTAGAATGCCCAGAAATAGGAGTCTATCCCTTTTGTTTCAGGCTCACATTGGTCATTCTTTCTGAGAAATAAGTATAATAAGGCATAAGAACCACCCTTAGGTATGGAGGAGCTTCAAAGCCTACATGCAGCTTTGGCCAATCCTGCAAAGCACAAATGTGGCCCAGAGTGCTGTGAACCACCATGGCACTGATGTCCACTCCATGCTGGATACCTATGCTATATGGTTTTATGTCAACTTGACACAAGCTAAAGTCATCTGAAAGGAGGGATCATCAATTAAGAAAAGCCTCCATAAGATCAGGCTGTAGGCAAACCTATAGGGTATTTTCTTAATTAGCAATTGATGGGGGGAGGCCCAGTCAATTGTGGGTGGTGCCATCCCTGGGCTGGTGGTCCTGGTTTTTATAAGAAAGTAGGCTGAGCAAGCTATTAGGAGCAAGCCACTAGGCAGTACCCTTCGATGACCTCTACTTTAGCTCACCTCCAGCTTCCTACCCTGTTTGAGTTTCTGTCCTTAGATGATAAACAGTAATGTGGAAGTGTAAGCCAAATAAACCCTTTCCCCTCAAATTGCTTCTAGTCATAGTGTTTCATCACAGCAATAGTAACACTCAGGCTCTATCTCCATTTAGCTTCATGAAAGCACCAAAGCCCCTTTCCTATTTGAACTGATCCAATTCTGCTTTTCCTAATTTCTGTGGTTCCCATCTCCTCTCAGCACTTTGGTGTCAATGCTTTCGTGAACTTGTGCCTCAGAAACAAATGTTGAGGGCTTGGTTTACCTACTCAGTACCTGTAACTTCTCCTTTTATCCCCACAATTGAAGGTCTTTTTGGCATGGGGAAAATATCTTAGCAGTTGTCTTGGTAGTGGGGAGGGACATGCATTATTCTTACTGAGAAGAAAATACAAGTCTTCCATACATCATCTTGCCTCATATTGCTATGGGTGTACAAGCAAGTCAGTGATTTGTTACAGCTTAACAGATATGTGTGGCATGGGAAAAACACAGGCTACATTTTCTTTAAGAAGATAATGGCTGTTTTTCACTGGGAAGCATCTGTTTTGTTAATATATGGACTTGGGACAGACTAAAGTAGTCTTTTGCAACAATAATTTAGAGCTATTTAAAACTGTATAAAAAAGATTTGATTGACTTCAAGAAATTAATACTGTCTTACATATAGATTATGTAGGAGGTAGTCTGTAGGTGGTGGTACTAGCATACTAGCATANTATTCCACTGTAAATAGGGAGAGAACATTCTAAGGACAAATAACCTTTTACATTTAAAGAGTAACACAAATGGAGAGTGGGTGGCCAGCCAATAAAACAAGAGTATTTATTTAAAAGACACATTTGAAAAGAAAGTTTCCTAATTTTTTGACAATAAGGCTTTGAATCATATTTTCTACAGCAGTTTTAAATATCCTGAGGTTTGTTCCTTCTCTGGTTTTCCTACACAATGTGATGAAGAGCTACATAAATTTATTCTTTCATTTATATTTACTATCCAACATTACCTATCATCTGCTGTTTTCTAGACGTAGAGACATGTGTCATATGAAGGTGGTGAGAATGGAAAGTTCAGTGAATTATAACTCTTGTTCCTTGGGGTGTCAAGTGGGGAAGAAGAAAGACATAGGTAACAAATCATTGTAAGATAGTATGACAAATGGATCTAAGTAACTATATTACCAGAATAAGAAGTCTATGGGAATGCATGACATGTGAGGATATGTGATCTATTAGTGTAGTCATTGGCTGGCTACAAGGCACAAAAGCTTTCCTCATCCACCATAAAGATCATGATCAATATGCTTAAAGCAAAAGACAGACTAACAAGAGAAAAGTATGACAAATTTACTTAATCAAAGTTTTCTGTGATGTAAGCACTTCAGGAATAAAAACTAAATATTCAAGGAAATTTATTTTTATGCTTAGAATGAACCAAGAGAGGACAGTTATGTTTAAATATATTATGGAATGGTGTGATCTAATAATAATATGCTTTATAGGGGCTAAGTAGGCAGGAAACCTAGAAAGGCCTATTTACTTAGATTCTTCTTGATGTCTCTGTTTTAACATTCCTCCCTCTGGCACAATTCCTCTGGGTAAACAGTCCTCAAAATGAGAAATAAGAACGAATAGATTACCTTCCTGAGCTCTATAGCTTTCTTTTGAGAAAGACAGGCTCTAACTTGAAGAAGAATTCTGAGTTCTGTGAATTGCTTCAAGGACAGAACGTCTGGCCTGAGACAAGAGGACAGTATGTCAGTGGATCCTTGCTTCTGAGAGCTGCCAACCTGTGCTCAGGCCAAAGTGCTCAGGGTCAAAGTGACATAATTAGGATGTGCTGAGCTGCAGCACGATGGAAAATCAGACTTTATTGAAAGTAGGTAACTTAGCTGGATTTGGGGGATCACACCTGTAACACCAGCGCTTAGGAAGCTGAGACAGGAGAATCACTATGGGTTCAAGACCACCCTACCTGGGTGTGTTAGTCGGGGTTCTCTAGAATATATAGAATACATATGTGTGTACACACATAGAATGAATACATGTTTATTAGAATGGCTTACAGACTGTGGTTCAGTTCATCCAACAATTGCTGTATACTAGCAGAACGTCTAAGAATTCAGTAGTTGTTCAGCCCATGAGGTTGGACATTGCAGCTGCTCTTCAGTATATGCTGGAATCCTGAAGAAGTAGGTTATAATGCCAGTAAAGAAATGGACTTGCCAACAAGAGCAAGCAGGTAGAGAGCATGAGAAATAATTTAGTGTGACTGGAACAGGAGAAACATACCTAGGGGCTTGGTAAGATGAGAGAAGGACAGGTTGGGAGCAGCATCAGAGGATTGTGTGTCCATTTAAGAAATACGTACTCAAGCCTTTAGAACTAGTGACCCATTGAAGGATTTTAAACAACAGAGTAATATGATCAAACTGGTATTTCTGATAGTTGTTCAATCAACATTTATGGAGTTCCTGTTGGGTACTGAAATTGGGAAGCATAGTAGATCCATGGCAGAAGCTACTATACATTCTCTGATTTCTCATGGTCTGTTATGACATTTTTTCTACCTGATGTATCTATTTTAATACAGCCTTATTTATTGGTCATGATATTGGGGCTCACCCCACCATGCTACAGCAATGATCTTGAGTAGATACGTTCAGCTTATCTCAGCCTGGAAGCCTTGAGGATGTTCCAAGATAAACTACACTGAGTCTTGCAGATGTTCTATTAGAATAGAATCTTATAGACATTCAGAAGAATTTTTGGCACAGTATAAACTTTACAGTGTTTGTTAGAGCGAATACTTTTTAAATGAAAGTTAAGATGTAATCTTTGATTTTTGTTGGTAGAAGCACTTAGACATAGTTGGTGGTATTTTGTGATAACAATAAAAAGAGACAAAGGATAATTAAAGATATGATTAAAGGATGATTTAAGTTATACAATGAGTAAAACTTGAATATTTAATTAGAAGATAAATGGAGCTGTCAGGATACAGCAGGTTCTCCTTCTGGCTAAGCAGGGAATACACACAAAGAACAATATTTGGTTGTGGTAAAGAATTCCTTTTGGACATCACAAGTTGTGGCTGCTGTGGGATATCTGATTGAGCATATGCAGAAGGCTGTAGGGACATAAAACAGAGCTGAAACAATGTGTTAGCTGCTATTTCCTTTGCTGTGACAAAATATCTGACAAGAGAGACCTAAAGGGTTTATTATGGCTTGCAGTCTCAGGGGACGGTCCATCATCATGGGGATTCATGAAAACAGGAGCTTGAGACAGCTGGTGCTATTGCATCCACAGTCAGGAAGCAAAAAGAGATGAATGCTCACCTTATTTTCTCTTTTCTATTCAGTCCTGGACCTCAGTCTTTAGGAAAGTGCTGCTGACCTTCAAGGTCTTTTCTCCTCAGTTAAACATCTCAAATGCATCCATAGAAGTGTATCTCCTAGGTGATTCTAAATGCAGTCAGGTTGACAATGATGATTGTCATCACAGGAAGGAAGATGGGGAATACTGTGGGAAGATTGCAGACTTAGGACATTCCTAATTCTTTCCTCTGACCTCTAGAAATAGCAGATGGGAATTTAAAGGAAACTAAATAAAACAGTGCTAGGCAACAGGAGAGGAGACTCTTATTGACTAGAAACTATGAGAAATCTCTGAAAGATGAAGGTAGATAGATCAAATCAAAGACACATATCACAGACAGCATACGTTCAGGCAAAAGTGAGGCTGGTTTTGAGGGTGAAGTATGGAACCTGCAAATATGGAGACTTAGAAGACTGGAGGACATGAGATTGATTAGAGTGTCAGCAAACAATTACCCAAGTGGGTGTGCCACGTATTTTACTATGGTTCTCTGTTGCTGTGATAAAACACTGACCAAAATCATCTTTTAGTGGAAAGAGTTATTTCATCTCACATTTTATAGTCCATCATCAGGAGAAGCCAGGGCAGGAGCTCAAGGCTGGGACTTGGAGGCAGAAACAGAAACAAAGACTGTGAAGGAACTCTGCTTACTGTCCTGCTTCCTTTGGCTTGCTCAACTACCTTTCTTAAATGACCCAGAACCACCTTCCCAGGGGAGGTATTACCCACAGTGGACTGGCCCCTATGAGCAATCAAGAAAATGCTTTCATAGATATGCCCATAAGCCCATTGGAAGAAAGTGATTATTCAGCTGGAGTTCTTTCCTCCCACTTGTACCAAGTTAACTGAAGCTACCTATGACCCTATTCTTCCTCCAAAACAACATCTAATCAAGAAATGATTCATATAACACATATACATTTAACATAGTTTTTTAAAAAGATGAAGAAAAACAAGAAATGAGACTATCTAATGAAACTAGGTATAGTATACATTGAAAAGCACTCCACAAAATTTTATATGCCTCCTAGATAGAAGTGTATTCATATTTTTCTGTAAATTTTCAATCACATAGAGAATTGAAATTATGTATTTATATAATCAACAGCATGCAAAGAACTAAAAACAAATTATTTGCTTCTGATATGACTCAAATAAGCCCAGCCAGGGAATTTGTGCAAGTTAAGGGGATCTACACAATTAAATGTGGTAGACTAGAAAGGAGACCACAAATAATAGTACATGTGCTCAGCTCAGGAAATATAATTATTATTTTCTAATATCTCTACTCATATCCAAAGCAACTTACTCTTGTTTCTATCCAAATACTTGGTACTATCTAATTACTAACAATTTGCAAAGGTATCTTCCATAAGATTTTATTTTATTTTATTAATTGAAAATAAGTTTTTCAGATAGTATATTCTGATCAGTTTTCCTTCCCTTGTTTTCTCCCAGATCCTCCTTACCTTACCATCTAACCAATTCCACATATTCTTTCTCTCTTTCATGAGAAAACAAACAGGCCAATAAAACAGACAAATCAGAATAAAGCAAAGCAAAGCAAAGAGAAAAGAGAAAAGAAAAAACAAACAACAAAGAAAAAAACATAGAAACACACACACACACACACACACACACACACCATTAAAAACACAAATTCAAAGACCTTAATATATAAACAAAATACAAGAAAGGTAAAAAAGAAAACATTATTAGACAAAACATCTCCAAAAATGGCATTTAGTTCATCATGTGTTAGGCATTTGCTACTGGGCATGGGGCTTCCATTGAGTGTTCCTTTTAATGGATGAATGTAGCCAATACCACTGAGACAGTCATTATTTAAGTTTACAATAAATTCTGGTGCCTGATGTTCAAACAAGTTTCACTATCACCATATACCTTCTCAGAAAAGGTTGGTGAGTCTAACATAACGTATCTTGGGATCCTAATAATCTCTCATTGAAATATTTATGTTCTTTGGCAAAACTTGGTCATTGGGTGCTGTCTACCTATATTCTGAAAAGAAACTGAGTTTAGAGGCAGGAACCAGCATGGTTCCAAATGGATCTAACTTTTGAGTCAGTTCACATAATAGCTTAAATGTATGTATTAAGGTAAATTGTATTCAAATGCCTATCAAGAGTTATGTGTACACTGAAGTACAAAGATGGTATAATTTGGGATCTGTATTTTCCAAGCATGACTCTCCCTGATACTCACTTAGGTATCCTAAGTAAGTCTTTTAAATATCCCCCTTTCCCTTTTTAGCTATTTAGTATGAAATCTGATCTCTGCATCTTGGAATACCTAAGGATGTATATCTGCTGAGCAGGAAGAGGCAAAGGTATTAGAAGTATTTAGATTTAACCTATAATTAAATATTAGTACAAATGTGTGTAGGTGCTATAAAGACACAATATTGCCCTATTATTTTTCCACTAGTTATCATTGGGTGTTATTTTTCATTATTGTGTCTATGTCCTTGTTTTGAATTGAACACTTCAAAAGAAGAATTTCATCTTATCAGAGTATAGAATTTGATGAGACTGATTTGACTTCCAGCATCGCCATTTTCTGCTCAATCTCGTACGAAGTATTTAATTTCTATATCTCGGTTCTTTTTGATAGACTGGAGATAATTTTCACATCTTTGTTAAAATTATGTTTCAAAGTATGTGTGTATGTGTGTGTGTGTGTATGTGCATGCATATATAAGTACAGAAGAAAAGACTTTTAAAGGCTAAGCCACCACTCTACCTCATATTTTTGTTTATTCTGAAAATCTCATACATATATACAATATATCTTAATCATGTACTCCATTATTCCCTATTTCCAATTCTCTCCCAGTCATTGCAGCACATCTCTCTCCTAAAGTCATGTCCTCTACATTTTTATAACCCACTGAATTCAACGAGTACTGCCAACATGCCTGTGGCTGAAGGGGTCATCTACTGGGGTATGGGCAACCCCAAGTGGCCACCTTCCAAGAAAGTTGACCCTCCCTCCCTCAATAGCCATCAATTTTCAATAGCTCTCAACTAGTGGTGGGATCTCAGGAACCCCTCCCTGTGCCATGGCTCAGAATTTTTTAACTGGCTTGATCAAGTGTAGGTAACCACAGCTGTAGTGACAGTCCTGTCCTGTCCAAAGGACAGCACTTCATAACACTCTTATCCATCGTATAGCTCTTACATCTTTCCTGCCTTCTTTCATGATATTTTCTGAGCGTGTTCTGGGAAGGACGCAATTGATAAGATGTCCTTTCTACACCTAAGCACTCACACGTCACTATTTCTCAGCAATTTGAAAAGTTATGGGTCTCTGCATTAACCAAATCCTCTGCAATAGGAAGCTTTTTTTTCTTTTCTTTTTTAATTAAAAAGATTTTCCACTCCTTTTACATACCAACCTCAGATCCCCCTCTCCTCCCTCCTCTCGCCCTGCCAGCTCCCCCCCTCAACCCACCCCCCATTCCCACCTCCTGCAAGACAAGGTCTCCCATGGAGAGTCTCCGGAGCCTGGCACTCTCAGCTGAGGCAGGTCCAAGATCATTTTAATTAAACCTGAACTCAGATTCCTTAATCACTTTCCTGAAATTAATTGAATTA
>LZPO01119093.1:0-10835 GCA_001675575.1 Neotoma lepida | reverse complement strand
GGGTGAAGACTCAGAAGCCTGCAGTCTGAGGAAACAAGATCAGCTGAGGAGTTGGCAAGGTGAGGTTGGCTGTGGCTTGTTCTGTCTCTCTGATTCAGAATTTACCTCAATACCTGGCCTGGTGTTTTCAATTAATAAGACTGTTTAAGATTCGCTCTACAATACTCTATCCGAAATGTTCATACTTATACCACTGAGGACTTGCCCTAAAAATAATTGACCTTGAAAACCTTGATCTCCTGCATGGTTGTCCCAATGAGTTGTCAATGCTGATAACAGGATTAACAATTCATAGTTTGTATTGTGACAAATAGTTTCTAACATTATCGATGCAAAGAAACGGTCATTCTCATCTAAGGGCATGATCTCCTTTCTCATTCCACAGATAAATGGTACTCCCAGCCTTAATCAGAGAAACTTCTCATTGCAACGAAGAGTGATGACTGCTGAGAATCATAGCTGCTTAAAATGCTGAGAATAAGTGATGGTTGGGTGTTGAGTCCTGAATAGGACACTTACACCACCATTCTAAAAGATCGTTGTAGAAAAGGGAATGGGAAGAATGCAATAGCTGAAAGCCAAGAAAGGGCATGAAATGCTGTTTTCTGAATACAGCCAATGCAGCCATGACTTCATAGCTGTTGCAGATGCCTGCAATGGGTCTATGCAGACTGGACCTATCAATAGTCAATTATGGATCAGGGAGGGGATCATGGGGCCTAACCCCCCTACTGAACTACTGCACATTGATGGATTCTAGGGGAGGGGAATCTTCATTTTCAGTTGTATACCCACTGGGGAGACCATGAGGCAGCAATGGATAGTTCCAAACCCATGGTTACACAAATGATCCTGGTTAAACTCAATGGGGATTAAAAAAGATGTGAATGTAGGAAAAGAACTTGTAGGAGGGATCATAGGGATGGGAAGGAGATTATAGAAAAGGTAGGGGTTAATTAATCAGAAAGCTCTCTCTAATATACATATATATTTGTACATATACATATACTACACACACACACTCAAACACATATATGAAGTTGTTAACAAATAAAATAAAAGTTTTTTTTAAAGGTACTCTATCTGAAGAGCTTTCCCTTTCTTTGTAGCATAGAGGAGTCACTCAGGAGTAGAATAGAATTGTAGGTGATTACATTATCAAGTCTGCCTATTAACAAAAATTTGACCATATATATAAATATATATATGACCACATTTATTTCAGTGGGAATCACTTTTCTGTATACTTGATCACAAATCATTACAACAATCAACTCCCACTTTCAAAAGCTGATAATTTTTTTTTGAGACTTCAGACACTTTGAGAACCAAGGGAGGAGAAGTGACCTGTGCTAAAGTGACTCAATCTTTGTAGGATTCCCTTCTATTATTTCAGAATTCATTTCCCCTCTAGGCTTGAAAGCCTCATCCCTAAGTTGCTAGCTATTTGTGAGTAGGTGCTTTTAGTTAACTCTTCCTGGTATGGATTTCTTTATTAAATATTCCAGTTCCTGCCTGTTCCCAGATCTTCTTGGCTCCCTCTAGCCCTTTTGAATAACACGAACTATATTCCTGTGGTAGCACTAGGAGAAAGATGAATCCTGTGTGTGATCGGATGTAGACCCATAGAACTGCTTCTCTCTGGTCCCAGAATTTTATCATTCCCTTCTAAATTCCATTTCTTAAATGATCCTAAGGTTATTGAGAAATATTTCCTTACAGGTAGGATTTTATTAACTTATCTTTATTATTGATATGCATTTTTATTGCTTTATAGATGAAAATTGTATGATGCTGATGCTAAGAATATTTTATTTTGCTGAGACAAGGTCTTGCTGTACAACCAAGCTTGACCTTGAACTCATGATCTATCAGCTTCAACTTCCAAGATTACATATGTGCAACACTATGTCTAGGTGATTCTTAGAAATTTATTGAACTTTATGACTTTGTATAAGGTTAATTGTACTTAATTTTGTAACTTTTGTTGAAGAAAATATGTAATCTCTTGATATTTATTAGTGCCTTTTTTCTTAATCTATGTGAAATACACTTGTATTATTGAATCTGTTTGGTTTTTCATTAGTTGTTAATAATCCTTATCTATCATTGTTGACCAAGACATTTCCTATGGTTCTGCTAGTAACTGCATAAGATCTTCCATGACACTAGATGTACAAATTTATAGCAATTATACACAATAATTAATGTTATCTTTATTCTTATGATCATTTTTACTTTCAGTTTTTATGCCTGATTCCAGGTTTCTTTGGTTTTGTCTAGTATGCCCTTCATCCTTCCCTTTTCATACTTCAGGTGTTTTGCTTTTATTACTCTGAATATTAAAATAAAATCTACCAGAGAGTCTTTTGATATATGACCATGACCATTTTAACATTTCCTATTATTAAGTTGAAATTTCCTACTGACATTGTGTTTTTTAAAATTTTGAGTTCTTAGTTTCTCTTAATATTTTTGTAATACCTACTGAATATAGTGAAATTTCTTTAGCTGGTTTGAGAAGCACTTACCCTTTATGCAAATTTACACTAAAGCTTAGGTTTTTCTGGTGACTTTAAGCATATCATTATCTGTAATTTCTAGTTGAATAAATCAAGAAATCGCTATTCATGATACTGAAGTTTAATTCTGAGTTATTATATATATTCACTCCTTTTTAAAATCTCTCTTTTTCATATGGCCTTTGCTTTTTTAATCAATAAACTATTTTCCCAAGGTATTAACTTGCCCTGAATTCTCATGTGTTTGTAATACATTTTCCTTATGTGTTCTTTAGTTGTTGGAGAACATGTCAAAGGGGTTTCTGCATGATAAGATTTTAGAAGTCTTATGTGTCTAACAGGGTTTCTATTTTATAATCAGAGTTAAATAAAATATTTAGATGCAAAAAGAATTTTGGTTTAATGTGCTTTTCTTTCAGTGCTAAAATAAAAATCTATAGTCTTCTTAAATAGAATATTATCCTTGAGAATTTTGCTGTCAATGTAATTCTAACTCTTGTGTGATTGGATTTTCCTCCCTGAGGCCTCAGGGAATTTTTATTTTTATTCAATGTTCTTTCTTGCTAACATGTCTCAGTATGGAATTCTTATCTGTCTAGTTTGGCATTGTGCATTATTTTGATCTAAGTTCTTAAATTTTTCCTTAGTACTGACAAATTTAAATAGTTACTTATCCTAAAACATCTTGCCCTTGTATAAGTATTTTCTCCACTATAAAATTTTATGTATGGTTGACTTTTGTAGTCTCCATATTCTTACAACCTCTTTTATTTTTCTTACTCCTTGGTTTCCTCATTATAATCTTGGGGGCAGTATTCTGTTTAAACCTGGTTGTAGGTAGAATTGGTGGTCCAGGAAACAGCTATTTCCATGTCTTTCTTACTTGATTTGTATAACAATGTACATCGACCTATAAAATATATCAATATTAATCTAAAGAAGTCAAGACAACTCAATTATGATAATAATGAAAGAATACGACTACATTTAGGAAGAAGGTAGGGGCACATGGAAGGGAGCAGAGGCAGGGAGTAATGATATAAACATAGTACTCATGTATGAAATTCTCAATAAATAGATAGTAATAAATTAAAAATATAGTTCAATTGACATTGAACATCTGGGAGTGGTTATACAACCCTATTATGTTTATTATTAAGGATGCTCTGACACTTTCCAAATACCAGAGACAGTAAGAACAACTGATATGATTGTCAGTGTCTCTTGCCAGTGCTGGCAAATGGAATCCTGGTGTTCAGACTAGAGTTATTTTTAAGGCACTGAAGGAATGTATTGTATCCCATCTGCACACAACTGTGCATTCCATCATCACCACCAGTGTATTGGAATGAGCTGTCTTATTTGACTCATTCCGGCTGGTAAGATGCAAAGAAAGGTATGCTGAGACTTTGGAGATACTTTTCTTTACTGCTGTCATTGATAGCATAGATGACTATCTGTAAGAATTTCTGGGAGCAGGATGTCTTGGCTTTTGCTATATTGTCTTCTGGAATATTTGAACACACACAATGAGTTATTATAAGGGAATGGGGCCAAAATCTAAACATAAAATTATTTATGTTTCATTAAAATAGCCTAAGGATAATTTTACACACTTTCACTCTGTGTTTTGACTGAGAGTGGTCACATGAGGTCAGATGTAAACTTTTCCACTTGGGTCATGATGTGAGTACTCAAAAAGTTTCAGATTTTCTAACATTGTGGATTTGGGATTTTCGGATAATGGCTGCCTGTAATAGTAATGATCATTACTATTAATTATTGTGCCAGTACAATTTATTATTGTAAGAGTAAATGTGAATTATAAAGGTAGATTATTATTACTATAAATGCAGAGATAATGCTCTTACTTCTAGAGCAAAGGTCTTCTGTGCCTTCCCTGCTCTGATCTCTAAGTTTCTGGCTGGAACATCTTTGCAATGAGTACCTGCTGATGTCTAGGTTCAACCCATGAGAACCCTTTGTATTTAAATAATACTTTTAGCCTGGTGATAGGTTTTGATATTGCTCAAGAATTCCTATTTAGAAGACCCCCCCACTGAATTATATGACTTGAACTAATGATCAACATTCATAGGCCCACTTTGTAGATTTGATTTTAGCTATTTTTGCTTTACCATCTTTTCTTTGCAATTCTAGTCTTGTCTTTCTATGTGTTCTAACACTAACACTTTAGTTATCAGGAACACAGGTATAAGTCAAAATAATACCTGTCATCAAGGAGCTAATAATCTATGGATGAGGTGGGAAAATAATCAGATAGTAGAGCCTCAATTAATTCATATACACCTGTAATGTTATATGTGCAACATTTCTCTGATGTTATTAAGGATATGAGTATTCCAGCTTGACGGCGAAGAAGAGTAAGAGGTTACTATGCTTAGAAATGTTTGAAATTAATTCATAGAAATGGTGAGATATGCACCGAACTGTGAACACCCAGTGTTTTTAGTGTAAATGAGGAAGCACGTGCTGCCATGGGAATGAGAATATGGAAAAGCAGAGCATAGTCAAAAGTCATAGAATACAATTTGCCTGCATCCTCTGAACACAAGTGTTCCAGGTGTAACAAAGAAAGGTGCTGCTAACTTAGAAGCATAGAACACACCGAATGAACCACACTGTTCATGTTCTGACTATAAAAGTATTAGCTTTGTTCTTAGAGAAAGGAAACTAATTCAACGTTCTTGGGTTGGCATTTTCACATCTCAGAATAAGGTCAACAGGTATTCACTGGTTTACACTACAGTTTAAAGTCTGACTCCATGAGCCATTTCTATGTGCTATTATACTCACCTACTAAAGGAACTGATCAAGTGGGCATAACTGAGTCTTGTTCATGGGTAGGAAGAGGACAGTTATTCCTCCTGATGGCTGTTCTCAATAGAGAAGAAATGATGGGACCAAACAAGCCGTGTAGGTTTAGGGGGTGAGGGAGGTACAGAATGAACTCATTTACATATAATACCCTCATTTAAGACATTTGGGGTTTGATCAGTGAGTATGTTAGCCCCTGGAAGTCTCAAAAAGGTCAGAGGGGAAGGATGAAGGATGGAATTGTCGGACAATGATTTATTGGCAGAGTATGATGGAATAAACTGTAACATCAAGAGAGCCCTATCTACCGAAGTTCAAGGTTCTCTGATCTTTTCCTGGGACCAAGAAGATGGGAGTGAGGGGCACTCACACAACCAATGATGCCTTTCCTCATATCAGTGGCAAACAGAATTTGGGGACCTCGATTAAATTAGATTTCAGAAATTTAAGAAATGCATCTTTTATATCCTACCCATCACTGCATATATCATCTCTGTCATCAATGTGAGTGCATTACTTTAAGTTTTCTCATTTCTTAAAGATGTATGGACACGTTGAGGACAGACAGATGCTGAATTTTAATTGCTTTTGTAACTATTCATGCTGTACTGAATAGAACCTCAAGGCATACTTGTTGGCTGAGCAGGTGAGGAACTCAGAGAGGTAAACCAGTATAAATGTGGCTTCCAGACCTCCTTTCACAGGATTAAAGAGCTCTATGATTCAGTTCTTCCTAAGGGATGAAAGAATACAGATTCAGTTATAATGACAACTTTGTTTAGCTTTATGACCCTGAAATGACTGTTAATATAGAGAAAGTTATTTGGCCTTATGGACAATGTCATCATCATAAACATTACATAAGGAATGTTTTCCTTAACTGAGACTCCTTTATTTGAATGTATATACAAGTGTGTGTGTGTGTGTGTGTGTGTGTGTGTGTGTATGTCTGTGTCTGTGTGATGTGTGTAAATTTCAAGCCTGTAATCTATGATGCATCAAAAAATGTGTTTATCCTCATTTTGATTATAATATATTTTCATTTTCTAATATCACTGCTAATTAAGGGAAGATTTTTAAATTTTACATTTTTTTCATATACATAGATTCTCAGTATCTTGTTACTGGAAGTTCTATGGGAGGGACACATTATTTATTAATCATATCCCCTTAGATTACTATCTTTGGGTAACAGTCACAATAAGTACTATAAACACCTTGCAGATTTCTGCAGAAAAAATGAAATTTAACATTTGTTTCCCAGGGCTTATGCCCTGGCAGTACATGTTGGTTCATCATGAGGAGGTTAGTTCTTCACTTTTGATAAGTCCTTACATTCCTGAATTATTGTCAAAAGAAATAAAATATTTAAAAAACATGTTACTGTAATTTTTTTTTAAGATGGCATTGTCTATGTAGGCTGGCCTGGAACTCTCTATGTGGACCAGGTCACTTAAAATTCCCAGAGACCCTCCTGTCTCTGCCTTTTGAGTATTGAGAATAAAGGCATGCACCTGACTCCTTGTTGTATTTTCAAAAGTGTATCTGCCCATCTTCTCTCTATTATTAGAAGAATAGTGGTTTAATTAATTCAGTGCATGTTGGGGGGTGGGCAGAGAAAGATGTATCCTATTCTTACAGCTTTTGGAGATCGCTTAGGTGTTGCATAAAATAGCAGCCCAACAATGACTTTAGGGTTGCTTTTAAAATGTATAGCAGCAGGATTGTTTATTTACTGCCTGGAGGACCTCATGCCAGGGCTGAACAAGTGAATGACTTTCAATTAGGGATATCAGCCCAGTGCTCAACGTTTACGGATGGTGATTAATGCATGAGGCGGCGTTCAAGCTCTTTCAGAGAATGTATTTGAAATAAGCAGCTTGATTTCCTATCATATTTAGCTCATTAAAAATATACCTAATGAAAATACTCTGCCTGCCCTAGGACAGCACTGTAGATGGTTTTCTTAGTTAATTTTTCTATTACTCATAATGTATGGACAATCCTAATGATTCCATTAGAGTTTAAATAACAGAATTCAGCACAAATGCATTTTTACTGAACAAGAGAAGCATCATTTCTCTGCAACTGCAGCTGCTGTAGTGGAAGATGAGGCTCTTACTATCCCTTGGGGAGATTACTGCCTCTGCCAGCTGACTTAGTTTTTATACAGCCAGCGATTTATTAGATTGCTTTGCTCTTAAGTGTGATAATAGGCCTTATGCTTAGCATGGTTTAGAGACATCCAGTGCATTAATATTTTATGGCAATGACAGGCAAGACACATTTTGTTTACCTAACAAGACAAGACAAGCCAGAGCTGATGTGTACTAGAGATTAGCATTTTTAACTTACAGGAACCCTGCCAATTATATATTTAAGACTTTACAATGGCTCTTGTGATTGCGAGTCCATCAGTTTCTTATTTTTCTCACAGCCACTGTGAGCAAAGAAATTGTCACAGCCTCACAGTCTGGCCCTCACTCTTCAGTTGACTCATGTCATCCTAATAATGATTGGTGGCTCTTTTTCTTCCATTAAAGATTGTGTTGTGCTTGAAATCCCTCAACCATGAGCTAAGGCTTAGATAGATGAACGTACATTTCGTTTCCATTCAGAAGATAGCATCAATTCATTTGAATCACCTCTTAGGAAAAGTCCTGTGTGTCATACTGTTTCCGCTTTCTGGAATTTTCTTGTTTCCCGGGTCTCTAGAGAATAGAAGTACAAATAAAACATCATAAATAAAAAACGTTGGAATGAACACAGGAGTTACTGGTGGGGTGCTTTGCTCTCTCATTAACAATTGCATCAGCTTCTTTTACTGAAGAGAAATCCTGTCTTGATGAATAGGAAAGGTTAGAATATTGATTTTTCTGTAATTCTGCACCTTTCACTATATGGAGCCCAAATACATAGTTTTGAACTATACGTGCAACATTTCTTCAAAAGTTTCCTAAGGACTGCAAGTGTTGCAGGTGACATTTTGGATACTTACTTGCAAATAGTCAGCTAGACTTTGTATATTGGTAAAGTTGTAGGATGGGTTCTAAGTTCTCCAACTCTAGTTGAAACATGCAATTGAGTTAAAAATTCCTCAGGGTATCTTCAGAACCTCAAGATGTGACCTGAGACAACATGTGCTGGAACTCAGAGACTTCATTTAGAGAGGAACATAACAAAGGGTTTATGGAACCGGTTCTAGTCCAACTTTGGGGAAAGATGTGTGGAGGAGGCAGATGTGGATTTAGAACGTGGAGACAGAACAACGTAAAGGGGAAGAAACTGAGACATGTTAACAAGTGAGTGGGGACTTGTGCAAACCCATGAATTTTGTGAAGTTGCTACCACCCGTAGTGTTGCACTGAAAAGTAAAGGCAAAGCCTGGTGTGCCCTGTGGGGTCTCTCTGTGTGCTCAATGCTTTCCTGGCATTTGGTGCAAGCCTCAGAGGAAAAGAGACAGATAGCTTCCACATCTTGGGGTTAAAGTGGCTTCCCTGCGGCTGGCTCTGAGCCTGTGCTGGATGATCCACTGATATTCCTGAGAGGAGAATCAATCTGCAAAACACGTCTGGCCTTACAGACTGTTTTATTTCTTCAAGCAGGGATGGGACAGTTAAGATGGGTATGGACTAAAATCTTGAGAGTTACGTACATACAGTAAACAATCATTTGTATTGCTCACGTGAACTTTTGTTTTCTTTTTTTATGTTTTTGAGGAGTCTGGCAAAATGATACCCAGTTTCTGGTGATCTGAAGGAACAACATCACCTCCTACAGTGCCTCTTTGCCTCCGTAACTCTGCAATTGCCTGGAGAGTGTTTATTCAAATGCTGTTTAATCGAATTGTGGTGAGGACCAATGCAATCAGATTTAGCTCAATCTCTTCTGTTCCTAATTTAGATTTCATGGAACACTTTCTGATTGCAAACCCTGTGGAAGAAAAATCAGAAGGTGATGAGAGACAGGAACGAAGAGTGTGCTTAGCTTCATCAACCAGAAAATAAAGCAAGAACAGAGTAGCGACATACAACCATGTGCCCTGCCCAAGCATAACAGTGTTGCTATGTTCTCTGCTTTATTAATGTGTTCAAGCAGTATTTTTTTCTACCTTCCTCTTCTCCCTAAGGCTCTAAGGTTCTCCAAGCCTGAGAGAAAGCTCAAAATACCACATTGTTAGGAAAGAGCTGACTCTGTCTTTCTTCAGGGAATTTAGAGACCTAGTGATTTGGAGAAAATTGCATGGCTGGTGATTGGCTGTGCCTCTGTTTTTATAAGTGATTAAAAAGAAAACCACTTCAATAATCCTCAGACCTTTGCTCTTGACTGGGAGCTCTTCCAACTAGGCCTGGTTGGCGGAGCCCACGGGAGGAGGAACGCACACGAACTGTGGGCCAAAAAATTAGAAAAAGCAACGACATTGGAACCAGAAACATCAATGTGGGCCAGAATTCAAGGGCAATAACTTTTTTTTCCCCAATTGATTTGAGCCTCATATTCAAGACACCAGTTCAGTTCGTACATCATGAGTGCTCAGCTTACAGGGGCTTCAGCAAACCTTGAAGTACTCATTTTACGTGCGTTTGCTTTGAGTATGCAGACAGTTCGGCTCTGACTTGTTACTCGAAAGCATAGTAATAATGATAAAAATGAGGTGTTTGCAACAGCATAAGATTTCCATTGCAGCAATGTTGAGTTGTCGGGAAATGAGGACATGGTTTCATTCAGAATGAATGCTCATAAGTGAATTTTAATATGAATTTCCCAAATAAGTACATATTACAGTTTTTAAACAATAAACAAAATTTAAATTGATGTCGTATCTCTCAATCAATTTGTGGTAATTTTCAACGAAACAATAGATGGATGGTTATGGTCAAAATCAATGAGCCTGGATGCCTGGGGCAGAGCACTGTTTCTGTTAGTGCTTTGCCAGACTTCTTTGTTTATGATCTCAAGTAGGCAATTTCTTGACCCTCTTTCTTTATCGAGAATGATTTTTCCTCCCAGCAACTGTCCACTGCCAGCAGTTCCTCAGAATAGGGTGGGGCTTGGAGATCATCTTTCCCTATCAATGCTGGGATTTTTTTTTCTGCCTTGCTCTTAAGTGGGCAGCCCCAGGTGCTGTGAGTTCATGAGTGTGTGTGACAACCATGTCATGTCCAGAAGGCAACATTTCACGAGGCTCCGCCTCATCTTCTGATTCTTAGACTCTTCCCACCTCCTCTGCAGTGTTCCCCTGCTTTGATGGTGCTTTGGGACTCATCTTAATGAGTCCCAATGAGCATTCATTCTGAATGAAACCATGTCCTTATTTCCCGACAACTCAACATTGCTTCTCTGGAAATCCTATGCTGTTGCAAACACCTCATTTTTATCGTTATTACTATGCTTTCGAGTAACAAGTCAGAGCCGAACTGTCTGCATACTCAAAGCAAACGCACGTAAAATGAGTACTTCAAGGTTTGCTGAAGC
>LZPO01119092.1:0-10840 GCA_001675575.1 Neotoma lepida | reverse complement strand
TAAAAACTAGTTCCAGTTGGTTAAAAGTTTAATGGGCACTTTGACTTCCCAGCTTTTCTAGGTTTCATGTAATGATGTACTTCCTCAACATCATGGAGTAGAAATTCAAAATTTTGTGTTATAATATTTTATTGTCATTTTAAGTAACTAAATTTTTGAAATTGTTCATTAATGAAGCAAAACCAAGTCATTCATGACTATGATAGCAGAAAGTCTAACACATGACTATGACCAAGCAATGTCATGAGTAGTAATATCTGGAAACAAAGAGGAACATAACTGTATGAGAGAGCTACACATGCTTTCAATCTCAGCAAATCACCAATCCTAGATGCACTGATGATTTAACAACCAGGTAAGATATGTCTCTGGTAAAATATAATGTTGCAGGGACATTATCTATGTAACATTACAGAGAAAATCACACTTGAAATTAATGCAATTTTGTTACTAACTTCAGGGTGCTGTAGAGATAAAAAAGAAGCACACTAAATGAGCCCACAAATCCAAAGGTTAAGTAATATTAGAACAATTTTCCTGCTTGCTTTAATAGATCAGAGTTATGATAGATGTATATATATATATACATATACATATATATATGGAGAGAGACAGACAGACAGACAGACATATTGACAGATGGAAAGACTTCGTAGGAGTTTAGTGAAATCCAACAAAGCCAAAAATTGTATCTGGGTATGGATACATTAGCCACCAAAACCACATACAAGATATCTGAAAAAATATCAATATATTGTATGTGTTAGATAATCATTGGTTATTCTTTGAGGAAAGATAATATTGACTACTTAAGAATATCTATTTCTTGTGTAAGTATTAATTGCAATAATTAATATTAAACATATATGTTCAATATTTCAGCATGCCAATATACTGAAAGTAAGGCTTTAAATTTCTTGAATTCCATTCTCATAAACAGAAATGTCACTGTACAGTTTTTGAAAGTTGAAAAATGTGTGAGATAAACTATAACAATGTTGGAAGAGGTGAGAGAAAATAGGAATTCTTCCTATTTGTTTATCATTGCATGTTTATTAATTTTAAGCCAAGCCTCAATTTAATACTTTAAAAATTAATAAGTGCAAATTTGACTGGAATTTCCCTTCTCTGCATCCTTCTAACTTTTAAAATTTCAATCATTGTCAAATTATTGGGCCAATTACTTCTCAATCATGACAGCTCTACTGTAGGGTGCTATTTACTGCCTAGTGGAATCAATACAAGTAGTCATTTTTATCTGTTCTAAAGAATGTATTAACTTTCAAACCCATCTCTTCACTTTTGTGAGATATTTTCATACTGGCTTAGGGACCTGCTTTCCTTCATAAGTAATATAAAATAATATGAGCTAAAATTACATCATCCCTCAATGATTATATCATAAAGCTGCACTATATATCCACTTCAAATATATCCATTTTCCTTGGGCTTTAAGTTCTATTTCTCTTCTTATTAATTCATCTGCATATAAGCACATCCCCTCACATCCCAAAGTAAGAATACCTATCAGGTATTTCTGGTCTCTTATCAAGTTTTACCTTAGGAATGTCTTGTTTTTACCATTTGTACTTATGATGGCATTTTCTTTATAGGCTTATATGAGAATAAAATAAGAATGCATGTATAAGCAACAAATATTAATTCTTTTCTCATTTTTACTTTTAATGGGGTTTGAAAGATTATTATAAATTTGTTCCCTCAAAATTAAGTGGGAAAAATTTTGTAAGTAGCAGTGACATTTGTACTTGCATCACATTTTCGCGTCATCTATGACTCATCAATGTTTTCTTACAATATCATTTGTTCATTATTGTTTTCAATGTGTAATCCAACTGAAGACTCACTCTGACTATTAAATGAAAGATTAAATGTGATCTATAAAATTTCAGTGTCTAAAAAGGAAAGCAAAACAACAAAACCCAGCAATATCTTTCTTCTTTTTGTTTTACAATGATTTATTACTTCTTCAAACTATCTGACATAAAATTACATTTTTTTCCTATTCTGAAATAACTTTTCACCCTAGACTCTCAGCAATCTTCTTCCCTGCATTTACTGCCTTCTTCCACATTCCTAGTCCATTGGTGGATCCTGTCTGCTGTACCAGTGTGTACTGGGGTCTCCTATTAGCTGATATCTAATCTGAATTAGCAAGGATGTCCAGTCACTGAATACAGTGAGTACTTGATCTTCCCTAGTTTATTCTATGAAGCCAAGGGCTGTCAGACAACTACATGAAATCCAGGCACTGTGGTGGGTTTTCAAGATCTTCATAGAAAGCACTTAAATTATCCCATAAATAAAAATAGAAATGGAAGTAAGTAAAGGTATGTATAAAATAATTCAGTTGATCAAACACAAAATATGGTCCCTGTTCTGCATATAAAAAAAATAAAGCAATCTGGGAGGGCTAGAAGGGAGGAAAAGAAGGGGAAATGGTGTAATTGTATTCTCATCTTAAGAAATCAAAAATTTTAAAATACCACAATAAGTAATAGCACTTTTAGAAAATTGCTGCAAGCTGAAGCCAGTTTGTGCAGGTGAAGTAGGGAGTCCAACCCTTTGCTAGAGAGGTTCACACAGGTCATGACACTTATTACTTAATGTGACTCACACCTGCAGGTGCATGAAGGAAAACATGACACTTTGTAGTGCCGCCGAATGAGGGACAGAATGCTTGCTGATGAGATCCACTGAGAGAGACTCTGTTATCAATAGGACAGATGAGAAATCTCTTTCTAGAAACTGTGAGCCTTTAGCTCAAAACTGTATGTATTAGAACAGTCACAATTTGCTGCAAAGTTCCAGCACATTGATAACAGTGAGGTTTGTTTGGATTCTTTATTCCTTGGTGCTGGGGATCAAAGGGAAGGTCTTTCACATTGTGAAGTGTAAATGATGGACAACAGTAAGAGCTACTACCATCAGAAACAACTAAATATATGTATGCCTGGATACTTATGTTTATTAAAGCTTTTCGAAAGATATTTCATACTGTGTGTGGGTTTCTTTTGGTTTGTTTATTTGTTGTTATTGGTTTGGTTTTTTGTTTGTTAGTTTTTAGGAGTCTTTTTTTATTGTGGGACATTTCCAAGCCTCTTAACAGAAGGCCCAGAGTTGCTCCTGCTTTTTCTAACTTGTCGAATTGCCCTGTTCTGTGCAGCAGTTGAAACCAGTCACACCTGGCAGAAGTCAGCAGTATCAAGTGTTTCCTTCAACTGTATCTCTTCTGGGCTCTAGTTGAGATCTTTACTCCAGTCCTTGAAAGAAGTGGTTCAGAAATCCCTCCTGATATTGTGTTGGCCTCCATTTTGGCTGTCTGTGCAATGATTCTCTCCTTTCCTTGTCTGTGCTTCTTATCCTATGGGATTCTGAGTACCTGTATTATGCCTTGAGAATGGAGGCTGGGGGCCAAGTAGAGACAGGGATTGGAGTTCTTGATAGCTTAGTTTTTCATGGACAAGGTAGTGAGGATTTTCATACCACTATAGTAAAGGGCATTCCTTGTGGAAATTAGGTTCTGAAACAGCATCTCATGCATGTGAGGCAAGCACTCTGTCAGTGAGCTACAGTCCCAGCCTTTAGTCTGTATCTTAAAGGCAAACAGCTGGGATGTCACTTTTCTTTTAGTACTAGTGTAGCTAATAGCAAGCAGTGTGATTAAGAATTACTTTATATGGCTACACATGCAAAGCCTTGTATGCAGAGTTTTCCTGTAGCTGAAATTTCTGTGGATAATGCAGTGTGTAGGTTTTTTGGTTATAATTACTAAACTTATTTTAAAAGTGAAATATTTAAATCTGAATTGTAATAATATATTATAAGGGCTTCTATATTGGAAAAAATCTCATTTTATAGTATTTAGAAATGCTATACTCATGTAACCTAGGCTTGTAACTGAGAGAATATGATATCTTCTGGCAACAGGTAAATCTTAAGGTACAAGGTCAAGGCTGGAGAGACAGCTCAACAGTTAAGTATACTTAATGCTATTGCTGAGAATATGAGTTATGTTCCCAGCACTCACATCAGGCGGCTCACAACTGTATTTCTAGCTCCAGGTGCTTGCCACCCTCTTTTGGCATTCATAGGCACCTGCATTCATGTGTCTTCACATGCACGCATGCACACACACACACACACACACACACAATTTTTAAAATACTACTGATCTTTTATAAGACAACACAAGTAAAGGCACCATGACCATACTGTCTGATGACAATTTGGAGTCAAATAGCTGATAATAAAATTGAATGATTAACATCAGGGATTTCTTTCAAAAGTTGCCACTTGGTTTTTCCCCGGAAGAACTTAGCTGACAGAGATGTTTACTCATTTCTTTATAAACAACAAGGGTTGTCTTTGCTGAGAAAATAGGTTGGAAAGGCAGGGTAGAAATGAATCACAGAATCCATCTTTTCTTTCCACTGTCCTGAAAATTTATCAGTTACTACAATCAGAAAAATCTTTACAGCATATGCATGGGCTGATGACCAGAAGTCATGACTAAAGTTTAACCTACTGTATTTTGGTTTTAAAAATCTTATGATTCTATGTAATAACCACACCTTCAGTGTAAAATGTTTTAGTCCTTCATGGATCTTACCAACTGTTGAAGCCCACCATGTATTTCTATGTTGCCAGAGTTGCCTTGTTCTTCATCATTTCAAATGGTATACATTTCTCCTTTCCTTTATCATTTATTTATTAAGTTTGCTGTTAATATCCAAGTATTGTGTAGCATTTCTGTAAAGTTCATACTTTCTTTTTTTCTATATGTGTCTATGTACAGATGTTTACATGTGTTTGGGCACATCTATATATGTCAATGCATAAGGGAGTGCCAGGTTGATGTTAGGAATCAGCTCAGTTGGAAGCCATCCTCAGTCGTTATTCATCTAATGTATTGAAGCAATGTCTTACAGTTGAACTGAGAGCTCACTGATGTAGCTAGTATTGATAAGCCAGCTTTCTCTTAGAAGCTCATGTCTGCCTTCCAAGCTAGGAATTACAGGCAGGTAGACAGTCCCACATGGCATGTATGTGGGTTCTAGCGATCCGAATCCCAATCCCTTACTGTACAGTAAGCACTTAGAATAGAAGAAACCTTTCCCCAATGCCAAATTTTCATCTTAAATTTTAATCCATAAGTCTCAAGTATTTTACCAAAAGTACACATACTGAACTGCTAAATTGAATGACAATATCTTTGATTTGAGCTATGAAGTTGTTTTTGGCTTCACACAAGGACATCATTTGTTTCTAACTTCAAGAGACCATATATTAGGCTTGGTGTCAGCCTATGCTGCTATTAATAGGTGGAGGGAGCATTAATAAGTGGAACCTTATGATGGGTCTTTGGGCCATGGATGTTGTGTTCTCAGATTTGTTGAAAGATCTCTCTCTCCTCTCTCCTCCCTCCCTCCCCCCACTCTTTCTCTCTCTCATGCTTAGCCATGAGGTAACTAGTTTTTGCTGCACTGTAACTTAAAAGTAATGGTGCCAACTCACTGTGGATGGAAACCCCCCAAAATGTAAGCAAACATAAACCTTTCTTTTTTACATGCTGACCTCAGGTGTTTTGTCAAAGTCACAGAAACCTGGATAACACATAGAAGTTCTTATAAACTATAGCTCAATTAAGAATTTGAAACTTTTGTGAAATTGTCCCATCAGTGAGAGTTATGCCATATATCACATATAAACATCTCTCAGACTGGGACATGAGAAAGCAAATTGGAGTGTGAATAAAGACTGACATAAAATGAGAGGTTATTTATGGTATGTTGTGTTTTAACATCTCTATGTTGATCTTATTCCATTGACAATCATGGGTTATTAGTTAAAATGTTGATCAGTATTGGAAAATATTGATGAATTTAAGTGAATTACTATGTTATCTATAAGACAGCATTTTCACCATAAAGTCCTTGGGAAAGCTATTGAATTAAATAATTAAGTATGCTGTTGTATAACATAGGGAAACTTGCTTACCTTTGTCTATTGTTGTGCTATTCACAGTAGATAAGATACAAGACCTCAGTGTGTGTCAACAGATTAATAGATAAGGAAAATGTAGTCCATATATGCAATGGAATTTTATTCAGATATAAAGAAGAATAAAATTGTAAAATTTCCAAGAAAATGGATGTAGCTAGAAAACATTATAATTAACAAAATTAGAAGACTAGGGATGAAAAATATCCCATTTGTCTTATATGTGGGATCTAAATTTATATGTGTATGTGTGAGTATGCACATTTGTTTTTGTGTGTGTGCATGCATGTATGTAGAGCATAAAATAGAAAATGATGTATTGAGGATGATTTTGAGTTTGGGGTAAATATGATAATTATGCTTAGATGGGATCCACCAAAGGGCAGGTAAAGGCAGTTGCTTGCAAATACACAGAAGCATTTTTTAATTCTGCTGAAATCTATGCAAGTCTCCATAATAAAGAGAGAAGCTCTGTAACAAATTCAGTTTCCCAGCTCACTTTATGAATGATTTTCTTCTTTCAAAAACTCACCTTCCAATCCATTCCAGGGACAATCCAAAGTATACGAAATCTGATATCAGAATTGTGTCCATTACCCAGTGCTGGTTCAGCATTTTCTAAAGCACTGGTTTTTACACCTTGTGGACATTTGTCATAAATCACTACAGCTGCCCTGTAACACACGTTTGGCATCAGATGACTTCCACTTCCCCACATTCCTAATCAAAGTTACTTAAGGTGACCTAAATGTCTTTCTCCGGTAACTACCTATGTACAGCCCTAAATCAACCAGCATATTTAATCCCCTTGTCAATCACAAAATAGAGCATTATGTCAATTCAAATGACTACTATGGATGTCAGTTTTGCTGTGACTTTCTAGAAATCATCGTTCTTTTTTATATGTCTCTGTGACAGAAGACATATGTATATATATCTGTGCTCTGACATGTGAGTGGACTCCCATGTGTAGGTGAATGTGGATGCCCATGTCAGTGCAAGCCTCGTTTCCTCATTGCTCTCCACCATTATTTTTTTGAAGCAGGGTCTCTCATCCAAACACAGAGCTTACCTAAACAATAGTCTCACTTTCTGGTCTCTATGTATCCCATCTCCACCTCTTCAGCTGTGAATTAGGGTTAAGTTCCACTCTTATCCAGCATTAAGTGGGTCCTCATATCCATACGACAAGTATTTAATTGTTGAACTCTCTCTTCATCCCAAGAACTCAAATCCTTCTTATTTTGGGAAAGATACCTCAAAAGAATCCCTCTCTTGGTTTGATAATGTTATCACTGATACAGTATAGCATAGCATATCATCACAGATAAGAGTTTAAGGTATACAAAAACACCTTTCCTGCCGGATGGTGGTGGTGCATACCTTTAATCCCTGGGGATTAGAGACAGAGGCAGGCAGATTTCTGTGAGTTCAAGGCCAGCCTGGGCTATAGAGTGAGTTCCAAGACAGGCTCCAAAGCTACACAGAGAAACCCTGTCTTGAAAAACAAAACAAACAAACAAAAAACACCTTTCCCTGTAGAGGAATTAAACTTGTCAACAGTCAATATAGAGAAAGACAGATATGAAATTATAATAGGTAACAAATCCAGAGCTGTATTTGAAACAATGAAATATGTCTAGTGTAGATTTATCACTTATATGGCTTTATAGAATTCCTATATTTCATTGAACAAGATTGTGTATAGATATTGAATAAGATAACAGCAGAAAAACTACTCTGATATGTTTGGTTTTGATCATTGAACAAATGGCTTTAAAATGGATTATCATATCCTTATTTCTTAAAACTCACTAATTACAAGAATAATTGTAATTTTTCTGAATGACTTTGATATATAGCTATGATTACTCATCAATAGTTTATTTTTAAAGGGAGAAACTTTACTATATGAATCTCTATTAAGTGATATAAAGCCAATATAGTTTCAATTAGTGAAGTCCTACAGCTTAATTTTCTAAAAGGAAATGGATATATTTGTAAATAAACCCCAACTGAGCCAAAATAAATATTGATTGTCTATGATAATATATATTTAAGCACAGTTTTGATTGATTTCTTCAAATTATATATTGGTCAGTTCTAAAAACGGCCTGAACAACCACACAGTATAGTTCATTCTAAAATATCAATGACACTAACTCATAAAATACAGCGTTTAAATGATGATCATATTCCATGCTAGCAAAAATCTACAATCTGAGTAGTTTCTACAGAATTCCAAGATCACATACAAATATACAGAAATAAATCAGTTCACAAAACAAAACAACAAATCAAAACATCTGTATGAAATTTAGAGTCCCTGGTAGCAGAGGGAATGGGGTTACAAGGAGTAAATCTGGAGGAGGTGACAATGCATGTCTGTGCCACTGATGAGTTACATGAGCTTCTGTGTGTGCACATGTGCATATATGACCAGATGGTACTTCACTCACCTATGGGACAATGGGACCTGCTTTCAGGACACTGAACTGTTAAGATTAAATTCTATTATTACAGATTCCAAGAGGCTGCACAGGTCATCCTGATATGTTGCATTATATTAGATTTTTTTCTTAATAAGTAGATAGTGCCTGGAGCTATTAAATGTCTTTATTATGTAAGTTTGCTTCAACAGCACTTTTTGAAAAGGCATTTGACCTTACTCCCTCGAGTCCATCTTTTATGCACTGGTTACTATGCTCTCTGTCAGCATACTTCTAGGCGACTTTGAGAATGACATTGTTCAAGACTGGTGTGAAAACACATAAAATCCTCTTCAGAGTAAATGAGAAATGTAGAACACAAAACAGAATTCACTTTCAATTTCTTGGTAGATTCTCAAAATAAGAAACACATATATGCACAATACACAAAACAAAATTATCACCAAAAATGTTACTATTCTTAGTGGGCTACTGCTACCTGAGTTAGATGTGAAAACTTCCTGTAATACATTTATTGTGCTTCAAAGTTGTCACATTACTAATTGTCATATATATCTACATTTTGTCATCATATAGCTTCCTTCTGTGATTTACATTGCTCATATGTCAATATTTTGCTACAAACACAGGTTAAAATCAGTATCTTTCTTTTTGTTCATTTAAAGTTTGTTTTTTTACTTTTATGCATTTATGTATATATATTCATATACACATGTAAGGGCATTCATGGGGCCAGAAGATGATAAATACCCTGGAAATGAAGTTATAGGTGGTTATGAGATGTATAATATGAGTGATAGAAAGCAAACTCTGGTTCTGCTAAGAAAAAAAAATAGCATTGAAAGGTCATAGACATTGAGTTATATTTATAACTGAGTAAAATATACATTCAGATGGTAACAGTCTTTCTACTTTCATATCTTATAATGCAGTAATAACTTTAATACACTGTAGTATTAATCACAATACGTTGATAATTAACTTTTTTTAAAAAAAGTAGATTAAGTATTGATACATTTTATATAATAATCACCTTTTAGGTAATAAAACCAAAACAACAAAAACTCATCATCTAAGGCATTCCTTTAGAAACTATAACATTTTTACAGAATAATGAAAAACAATAAACTAAAAATTTCTACATAAAAAAATCATAGCCACAATGCAACCTCCAATTTCAGTAAAGGAAGACATTGAGTTTAATTATACATTTGTGAAGAAAACATACCTATAATATTTTGTTCTCAAAGCATAAAATGTTATTTTAATATACTACCATCTCCTTTGAGTAGCTCCAACCCGCAGTTTTCTTTACAACATGTGATTTCTCCATTGAAAATACTTCCCTGGGATATTATCTGTTTTAGTGCATGTCATGAAAATCTGGAATGCAGCTCTCACAGAGACATTTTACATCGAGTATCACTAAGTTCATACAACATGGAAAAAGTTTAGTTTTATATAAAACCTTCTAATCCATAGATTTAGAATGATTTCAAATATATACATGGAAGTATAAATGGGGCTAGAAATATATACGAGTGTAAATATTCATATACTTGATTTTCTAAAAAGAATACTTCTTGTATTTTATCCAAACAACTCAACACCTGCATTAGAGCACTATGTGAAACTGCTGCTGTTTGCTTATTCAGGTCAGAATGACAGTCAGGTTTTGTGGTTTTTTGTTTGTTTTTTCTTGCTTTTTCGAGACAGGGTTTCTTTGTGTAACAACCCTGGCTGTACTGGAACTTGCTCTGTAGCCCAGGGTGTCCTCAAACTCACAGAAATCCACCTGCCTCTGCTTCCTGAGTGCTGGGATTAAAGGCATGCTCCGCCACCACCGACCTTGTGTTGGTTTTAAGACATTCCTGAAAACTTTGCTAGCTTCAAGAGTGAAGCTTGCTTTTGAAACTTAAAATAACAAACAAAAATTAAACAAATAATTAAGTCACCCTTGATAATATAAGGCTGTAATCTCAGAACTCAGAGGCTGAGGAAGGAGAATTGCCAATTACAGGCCAGTCTGGATTATTCAGCTAGACCATCTCTAAAGACCATCACCAAAATTCAATCTCTTAAAACAAATTTACATTTCAAGATCATATATTTAGCATAGTATCTTAAGATGTTAATAAATGTAGTGTTAATTATTTCATTCAAAAAGGTAATTGATAGCCAGACAGAATTAACCTCAACTTGAAATGGTTAAAAATCAAAGTCGCTGGGCTGTGGTGGTAATCCCAGCACTTGAGAGCCAGAGGCAGGCTGATCTCTGTGAATTTGAGGCCAGCCTGGGCTACCAAGTGAGTTCCAGGAAAGGCGCCAAAGCTACACAGAGAAGCCCTGTCTCGAAAAACCAAAAAAAA
>LZPO01119090.1:0-10861 GCA_001675575.1 Neotoma lepida | reverse complement strand
TGTGCATGTGTGTGTGTGTGTGTGTGCATATGAGTGTTTGTGTGTGCATGTGCATGTGTTTGTGTGAGTATATGTGTGTGAGTATGTGTAGCCAGAAATCAACGTGGGCAGGGGAGCTAATGTCTTCTAACATTGAGATTTTAAGTGTGAGGCAGTAAAATGGTGGCTGAGATTAATGCAAGCAGCTTAATGTGTGTTGTAACCACCAGCATGATATTTCAAGAGGTTGATAATCAGAACATTGTCTCCAAGATGATAGAGAGGTAGGTTCTGATCACCAAGTGGAAGGTGAAGGAACCCGAGGAAAGGTGTTTTGGAGATCAATTACCCCACTAGTACTTGGAAGTAGATTTACTCACAAAGGTTCTTGGGCTGAGACCACTGGAACAGTCCCCACTGTCCACCCAGAAGTCGCTACAGGCTGAGGTAGTTGTAGAGATGTGGAGAGGAGCTTGCATGGGTTCAGCTTGATACCACTATTGCTCCTAAATACCCTTGGCTGGATTTTAGTACAGACCTTCTCAGTCAATTACAAACAAACAAACAAATGAACAAACAAATAACCCATCAAAGTCACAGTGGAGCTTTGCTGTCAGAGAACTGTCCCTCTGTCATTAGTCTAAGACAAGTACATTCCTGGCAGGATGCAGCCACTTTTGTTCTAACCTAGGTAGTTGTCCCCCTTTCTGCCGTCAACTTCAGACACCCAATTGCTCTTTCTGCCGCCCAGGATCGTATTTCCCTCAGTGAGCCTCCATGAACTGCAGTCTTTGTTCAGTTGTCTTTGGTTTCTTGACACATTGTTGCCAGGCTTCTTCTGCTAGGATCCGGTGGTTTGGAAACAATAGAAATAGGGGGCGGGGCGTGAGCCTTGGGTACTCACAGGAGAGTTCTGTTCATTGGTGAGATGCAAGCAGCTTCCATCTCAGCTTTTCTCATCTGGTAAGTAGAGATGACAACAATACTGACTTCATAAGGCTACTGTGAGGGAGAAATGTGCTCAAGCAATGCAAACTGTTCATTTGTCAGCATCTGAATGTGTGATAGCGTTACAGGTGCAAATTCCGTCCATCAGTCTAGAAACCAGGGCACAGTGAGGCGCTTTGCTCACTGAAGACACAGCAGACACTGGTGGATGAAGTGAAAGCCTTTGTGGATGGGGAATACATGACAGGTCTGGTGAGGAATGCTTTGACCAGGGCACAGCTCTCCCCCTCATCCGCCACCCAGGCTGGGGTTTTCTCTGTCCAAATGCAAAAAAGCACTGATGCAGGCAGAACTCTGTTGCTTTAGAAACAGGAGTGGAGGCTGTTGAATCGGCATTAGGGAACAAAGACCTGAGTGCAGAAGCGTCCAGGCTACACGGGCAGATCTGGGGCCAGACAGGCTGTCTATCCTCCCCACACCCAGCATTCTCTACAGTCTATTCCCTTAAAGAAGCAGCACTTTATATTGTGATGTTAAAGTGAAATGCAAAGCAAGCAAACAAAAAGCCCAGAAATACTGAATGGCAATCTTAACGGTCTATTTCTGGAACCTTGGGAAACTAATCGCACTGACTCACCAGGGCAAATCAGAAGCGGCTATACAAATAGTGCCAACGCTTCCTGCTGGGTGCTGGATTGGAAGGTCAGTGGGAGGGATCGTAAACTTCATAGATTTACTCCTCAGAGGCTATTAATGGAAGACAAAAGAGCAAGCCCGTGGCCAGCTGCCATTTTGCTGTTTATGTGGCCATGAAGCATCCCAAGCGCCTCCAATGTGACTAATCCAGTCATGTTTACCATCACTAAAAAGTCCAAATAAACCTCTTTACTAATGTCCATTTGTGAAGAAGAGCTTTAAACGGAAACTTGGTAAATTAGTTTGAAAATACACATTCTATCTTCTTGAGCTACACTCATCTTAAGAAGTAGTTCAAACTTTGTCCAGAGAAATGCAAAAGCAGCAGCCATCAGTTTTATCAGTTTTATGCCCAGTGTGTAAGTGTGGGGCATACAGGAAAATGATCCGGTGTGGGTAGTTGTGGGTGAGCAGTTGACAAGAGAAAAGGTAGAGGCTGGAGTAAGAGCTCACACATGTGAGTACACATGCACACACATGCACACACGCACTCGTGCACGCATGCATGCAAACACACACAAGCATGCACACACATGCTCACACACATGCACACAAACACACACGCACGCACACACACACATCATTCATACAACAAACCCAAATCCTTTGGATTGTGTGTGTGTGCAGGTGTGTGTGAGTGTGTGTGTGAGCATTTGTGTGTGAGTGTGTGAGTGTGTGTGTGTGGTGTGCATGTGTGGAGGCCAGTGGACAACTTGAGGTGCTGTTCCTCATTTCTTAGGGACTACCCCCTTGTTTTTTGCTAGCCTCGTACTCACTAAGTAGTCTAGACTTGCTGGCTAGCAAGCCCCAGAAATCTGCCTATCTCCACATCTCCAGGGCTGCTATTACTCGTGTATAGCACCGTTCCTAACCTTTGTTCAGTACGGCTATCCATTCAGTTTACAGGCCTCAAAAAGCCATTTTCCTGGCAATTCTTGAGGAGACCTTGTGAGTTCTGAACTCTGAGGAAGGAAGATGGTTGTGAAAAGTCAGGATGTTGAAATAATATGAAGAGTCACAGGCAGGTAAGACTTTATTCACAGACACTCAGGACTCTAAACAGACAGACACTGATAGGAACCTAGGAACACACTGGCACATACTTGCCACACAGAGACAGGCAAGAGCAGACATGCAGATCAGCACATAGGTCACAGGTGGACATCCACAGGCTTATTATGTGGGTCACCTGACAAAGGGGAAAAGATAGAGGCGCTCACCTCTGACCTCAAGTCTGTCTTTATGTAGAATCACACAAAAGTCACACTTCTGCCAGAAACTGCCATAGAACAGACACCTCACTATTTACTTTGGGGTTCCCCAAGGTAGCCAGTGTCAAATATTGTTTGTAGCCTCATACTCCCCTCAATGTCCAACCTTAGCTGTCTTGGCCTGTGCAGGATATCTGTATCAGCACTGTGTTGTCTAAATATAAACTGGTCTATATGGTCTTTTCTTCTATTCAATCCACATCTTCTACAAGCAGACATTGGAACAGGCCCCCATGGATGCTGCCTGGGACCATAGTTCCCAGCAACAGTCTATGTAACAACATTGTTCTGTAGGTTCTCAGACACATAGGTTTTCTAGGTACTCAGATCCTGCAGGTTCTCGTGTCTACGAGTAGGCCTTTGAACTGTGTAGGTTCTCAGGCTGTGGATTCCCAAGGCTCTCAGGCTGTGGATTCCCAAGGCTCTCAGGCTCTCGGTGTCTCAGCTCCTAGGCTCTGCTTCCTTAGGTGTTTGACGCTCACAGGCTCACTTAGGCATCAGGGGTCTTGCCACATGGGATGACCTAATAGGAGCTGGTGGCCTAACTCTCAATCCCGTGTACATATGGACTGGGGAGGGCTTCTTTACTGCTGTTAGGCATATATGTAGGCTGTAATCTAGCTCACCAGCTGCTTTGACCAACTTGTTTCATCAAAATACCATCAGTGGACAGTTGTACTGTCACTACATTTTAGGTGGCTAGTGAACTCTATCCTGGACCTATCAGTGTACAGGAAGTAGAGGGCAGAGCAGGCCTGTCTCTGTATGGGCTTGGTCTCATGGGACACATCTTTTTTTTGGGGGGGGGAGGGGCATCTTGTTTTAACATATATTTCACTGGTCCCAAATAATCTCTTGTCAGGGGTTCATTAGTGTCTTCTCCCCTTTTGGTATAAACAGATCAGACCCTTGCATGCTGGAGCTGGTTCTCACCCATCCCATGAACCTAGAGCAGCTCTGACCCAAAGTCGCAGATTCCAAATCTGCGTGAGAATATGAGGTTAGCATAACATCACCAACATAATGGTACAGTGACTACCTTAGCCCTCTTTCAGGACCCCAACTTATACGTCACCAAACCACGACAAATGGGACAATATCACACAGCCAGTGTCCACTGTTGACTGTTCCAGGTGTAAATAAATTCTTCGTGTTCCACCTCATAGTGGCACCAACCAGAGTCAAAGCGGGTTAGTAATGTGTCAGAACCATGATGAATGGCATGGATGCACCCAGAGGTGGAAGTTCTCAGTCATCCACAGTTATTTTTTTAAATTATTAAAATAATTTAAATTACAATAGAATGCCATCATTCCGCCTTCCCTTTCCTCTCTCTAAACCTTTCCATGTACCCTTCCTTGCTCTCTATCAAAATCAGGGCCTCTTGCATTCATTGCTGCTGTTTTTAAAGTGCAGTTTAGTTTGGGCACAGGCCACATGGGGACATTGTAAGGATCTATGTTGCTGTGTTATATCTGAATGTCCCCCAAACTGATACTGGTCCATGTGGACCACCCCTTGAGGTTGGCAGCCTTGCCAGGTGTTGGTGAAGGCAGCCTCCACCACTGGCTTTAGAGTACTTATTTACAGTTTGAATTTACAGGACCTGGTTTGGAGGGCAAGTGGCCCTCACAAAATATCCACCTCTAGGATTTACCTAGCCACTGAGAAGCATCTACCAGCATGGCCGGAGCCCTGTGCACTGAGGCCCAAAGTATGTGCTTACATTGGAAATTTTGCACGTCCAAGCTGCCCGCTGTACCCTGGCAGTTTTAGCCCCTGAAATGCACCTCGCTGCAGGATGGAGGGAATGCTCCACGGCTCTGCCTACTGAAGCCCATTGTTTGAAGCAGAGAATGTGCACTGCTTCCCAAGCATGCTGTGGGAGGAATTGTTCACACTTGGGGGCCCTGGCACAATCTTACTCTCAGAATATCTGTATTAGGTGTGTGTAGGAGGTCCATTTACCCAGTTCCTGGGAAGTCATCAGCACTAGCCCATAAGAGACACACTCACCCATTTCATTATCTAGTGTTCTCTCCATTTTTATGGCCTCAGCCCCTTCAGGCACTGCCTTAATGAGGGATAGGTGGTAATGGAGGCTAATTTTCTTATCTCCTCCACATCAATGAGAGCCTATCTGTCCCCTGGTACAGCTTTGTCAGCTCTGCAATGTTGGCACCGTATAAGGAGCGTAGGCGCTGCAGCTGTCCTCTGTCCAGAGACCCAATTTGGACTCAAGGTCTCTTTTCTCTATTTTATTGGCCTGACACGGAGCACAGGCTGACGACTTCTGACAGCTGGTCTCATTTTTGATAACAGGGTTAATAAACTCTTCCTCTTAGTCACATTCCTGAGCTTTTGATTGCTCTCTTCAGTCTCACACATTGTCCTCACATCAGCTTTAGCAGAGTCAGTACCAGCCACTTCACTTTAGCTACTCCATTCCTTTCTTGGCTGGGTGGTCACTGGACCCTGGGAGTTTTCCCATGGTCTATTTCTTCTAGATTATCATCTTGTACTCGCATCCTGCTGACTAAGCCAGATGTGGGGGGTCTGAGCTCCCAGCTAGGAAATGGGGGTGAGGGGACGTCATGGGAGGCTAAGAGGCTCAAGTGAATGTGAGGAGTCACAGGCCTATAAGGCATGTTTTTATTTTTATACACAAGGGCTGCTAAGCAGGCAGACCCTGGTAGGTACCCAGGCACATGCTAGCACATATGGGTCACCCACAGGCTGGCATGAGCACACATGCAGACCAGCACACATGCTTCAGGCAGGCCACACAGGGCTGCACAAGCTGACTGGCAAAGGCAGAAGACTAAAGGCGTTCACCTCTGACCTCATGGCTGCATTTATACAGAAGCACACAAGGCATGGCATTTTGTCAGGAATAGTTACAGCAGAGATTGCATCACTGTTTTTGGGTGCTCCACATATCTGATTTTTGCTAACTCATAACCCTCTGTATGTCCAGCCTTAGTTGTCTTGGTTCATATGGATATCAGTCTCAGTGCTGTGCTGTCTATGCATTAATAGTCCTGTATGAGTTTTTGCTCCCTTCAGTCCCAACCTTCAATCACTAAAAACAAATGTGTGTGGATTTCCTTGTCACTGTCTTCATATACTTCCTTTGTCTCTACTTCTTTACAAGTTAAGCACATGATTGGCTATATGTTACATTTACATGTGTTTTTACTCCTCAAGGAGATGGCTGTGATCTTTGTTTTAGTTATTATAACAAAATTATTATACTGGCTTATAGACAACAGTCATTCTTCTTATAGATCTGGAAGTAGGGAAGTTCAAGGTCTTTGCAATAGAAAATTCAGTGTCTAACTCTATTTTATGCTTACTTTTACATGATGAAGGAAGTCAATGACCTGCTTTGGATGCTTTGCTATGGGCTTTAACTCCATTGGTGAAGGTTTTGCCCTTTTGATCTCACCAATTCCAAAAAGCTTCACCTGCTAATACTTGCACATTGGTTTTGGCATATGACTCCTAGAACAGCAAATACTTAGGAACACAGCAATTGACTTTTTTAAAATCTGAGCTGTGGCATAGCAGGCTGACTAATACAACCCCTAACCTCAGAAGTCAGTAATCCTTGGAATGGGTGAATATATTCTTTGATGGGAACAGGGATTAAAGTTACAGATGGAATTAAGGCTAATAATTGGGTGGCTTTAAGGAGATTATGCTGCACTATCCAAGTAGGATTGATGAAATAAAGGATTCTTTAAGTGTTCAGAAGCAGAAGGCGATCTGTCAGGAAATTTGAAAACACTGCCCTGTTAGACTTAGGGATGGAGTTGGACCACAAGCAAACAAAAAGTGTGCAGAGAGACCAAAAGAGAGAAAGGAAGTCTCTTAGAGCCTACAGGGAACACAACATTTCTGATGGCTTGATTTTACTTTTTAACAATTCCAGATATCTGACTTCTTCTGGAAATAATGGCTATAAGATGATAATATGATTTTGTTATTTCAGTCCACAGCGCTAGTCTTTTTTACATCAGCAACTGAGAACTAAGACCCACAGTTTGGAATGCATTCACATGGGAATGCACTCATGTGGGAATGCTCGTGTGCTTCACTTCTCTGGAGAACGCTGGTCCTGTCCCATCTGCTTTTCAATACGTGACAGCATTTCTTTCAAATGTTTGGTCCAGTTTACAGTGGTTTGCAGTGAGAATGTCAAGGAAAGATTGCATCACACAATTAAACAGGCAAGGAAGATTATACTCAAGAGTTATTCCAATATGGAAGACACATAGAGCTCAGCTGCACAAACCAAAGGCAAGAAGATGAAAAAGAAATACTACTATTCTTTCTGTCATTTACAAATTTATTATATTTTATTTTAAATGATACATAGAACATAAATGATTGCCTATAATACTGGGATAATATATGATCTGTTTATATATATGTAAAATGTTCAACCCAAAATACAGTTATATATCTCCTCAATCATTTATCATGTCTTCATGGTAAAATTATTCAATATTCAGTGTTCTTCTTTCTAGCTTTTAGAGAGACATAGTACATTACTACAATCTCTAGTAATTCTATGGAATAATACCACATCCAGATTACTTCTTACATAATTGCAATTTAATACTCATTGGTTAATGTTTTCTCTACTCTCATTTCCTCTTACTCTCCCTAGCACCTGGGAATCACCACTCTTCCCTCCATTTTTATGAGATTATCTTTTAATATCCTACATATGAGTGAGCTCCTGTACCATTTGTTTTCATTTGCCCAGTTTATTTTACAAACATACTCTTCAGTTTTATTCCCATTATCACAAACAGTAGGGTTTCTGTCATTGGTCTTTCTTGTCAGACTTTCTTTTGGGACCACCAGCCCTCAAAAAGTGAATGAAGACTTGTTATTAATTATGAAAGCTTGGCCTTTATCTTAGGCTTGTACCCAACTAGCTCTTATAACTTAAATTAACCAGTTTCTATTAATGTATGTTCTACCACGTGGCTTTTTACCTCTCTTCCATTCTATATGTGACTTCCTCAGTGTCTCACTGGCATTTCTTGTGCATCTAGATTCTTCTCCCAGAGTTCCTCTCTCTCCCTGAAAGTCCTACCTATTCTTTCTTGTCTAGCAATTGGTCATTCATCTCTTTATTAAACCAATCAGGTGCCTTAGGCAGGCAAGGTAAAACAGTGATACATCTTTACACAGTTCACTCAAATATCCTGCAACATTTCCCCCTTTTTTGTATGATTAAGAAGGAAAGGTTTTATCTCTAACACAGTAAAACTATAATCAATAAGAACAATTATCAGGTAAGAATTACATTCACAATGTTCATTCCACTTCTATCTGGCAAATTTGGATAAATTACTCTATTATTTATCCTTTCTTGATGAATCTAAAGTTTTATACCTAAACCACTTTCTATCATAACTCATATTACCATCCTAAAAATATCTTTTTAAAACTTAAAACATTTTCTTAGATAAACAGCTTAAGTTTTAATGTCTCTCAACCTTATAAACTTTAATCTCTTTTGCAAGTTTATTTTCTGAACTTGGTAACAAAGAAAATGGTATAATTATCTAGTCTTCAAACCCATCAGAGACCTGAGAAGGATAAAATTTTACCTGAGTAAACAAGAAGTGCAGAGCAAACAACTTTCAAAACTATAGAAATGACATGGATAGCTGGCTGCCTGGACAGTCACCCAAGGTTCCTCTGCAATGTTGGAGCATCCAACTTTGGCTTACAGGCCTAGAATATCTAGATGACTTTTCTGTGAAGCAGGAATTTTTGAAGGACTGTACTACCCTGTCTTGGTAAAGTCCAGCAGTTACCTTCTTTTGTAACCTGCTTGCCCAATTTGGACAACATACTGTCAGCAGTTGAGGCAAGGGAAGTTACTTGCCCAGTGGCTAACTTTTGCCACAACAAAAGCAAACTCCATATGGTGGTTTTTCAATGCTCATCATCCTGTTTTGAAGCAAATTGGTGCTGCCAGGAGCAGCTATGTCTCACTGTCATGAAAATCCTTATGTTCTTAAAACATTGTAAATGTCATTATCAGTAGATCTATGAAGTGTTTGAAAAACCACCTATCTATCTAAAATATATCTCTGTTTAACCTTGAAAAGATACCTTAAATAACTATAAGTTTGATTATTATAGATGACTAACTACTAATCTGCATTTCTTAATTATTCATTAATTACATTTTTAAATGAGTTGCATAGGTACAATAGCAAATAAGAGTAGAAACATATATACAGTATATTAAAATAAAAATAACCTTAAATTTGTATCAATATCCAAAAACTCCATACCAATGTAAAATATTTGAGATTAATAGTTACCTTTTAGTTTGAAAGCAGATTCAATAATCTACCCTTTTATTTTATCATTCCTATAGACCCCCTTTTTCTTTTCAGAAAGAGGTCCTTGGATCTAACCTCACTTGCTTAGTTTTTTCCCTTACCATGACCAGTAACCACTTGCAACCAATTCCGCTAAATGATGATAAACACAAAAACCATCCACCCTACCTCTTGGGAATGTGGGTGTTATGTTCTCTAGACTGTTTCCTGTTGTCCTGGGGTGGTTGCATCTTTAGGGAACCCTAGGAAAATTGGGATAATGGTCAAGTTCTGGGAGAGCTAGCTGTATCATTTGTTTTCCAGTCTCTGTGTAATGGGAGAGTGCAAGACTTGTCTGAAGTCCTGACTGGATAGTCTATGAGGCTCAACCATCTCAGCTAGCAGCTTTGAAGTTGTTTAGGATGGAGAATTTTGAGGAAACTATAATAGAGGCATTCTGAGAGGGTGGATCACCTGGGCTACTTGTCTTTTTGATGTTGGTCTGGACCTGACATTTTGTGTGACTGTATCCTTCTCTGACTATGTGAGCCAAATCTTAAGTGGCATGGCTCTGCTTAGCATGTGGTGCTGATGGCTGTCTCTGCCCCCTTCAGACCTACAGGCAGCGGCAGGAGCCATACCTAACTGCCCCAGCTGCACCTAACAATCCCTGGGAAGTTGTGCCTGCTTTCTGGAGTCCCTGCAAGTGGTAGCCAACTGCTGTGAGTGCTCACAGAGAGGCCCAGGTGGCAACCTTCAGTGGTGCTGGTTGGCGTGACTTCTCTGTGTGATCGTGCCATGTGTTGGAGCTCTGAATGTAGTGGACTTTCTTGGCCCACCAGCCCCAAATAAGGACATGGAGACTTCTTACTAATTATGAATGCTTGGCCTTGAGCTTAGGCTTATTTCTAACTAGCCATTACAACTTTAATTAACCAGTTTTTATTAATCTACATTCTACCACGTGGCTTTTCACTTCTCTTCTATTCTGTATGTCTGACTTCCTCTGTGTCTTGCTGGCATCTCTTGTGCACCTAGATTCTTCTCCCAGAGTTCCCCTCTCTCCCTGGAAGTCCTGCCTATTCTTTCCTGCCTAGCTATTGGACAGTCTTTATTCCCTGCTTCCTTCTTCTGTGTCCTTTTATATGGGCTGCACCAGAAGGTGCTGCCCACATTTAAGGTGGATCTTCCTTCTTAAAATAATCTGATCAAGAACATCCCTCACAGGAGTCCTTCTTAGGTGGTGGTGGGGGATGGCAAAGAGTAAAAGTAACAGGAAGAACTTTCCAGGTCCCTACTGTTGCTGTATGTTGCACACATCACAGCAATTGGTAGTATTAAATTTGTAGCGACATCTTATTATGTGGTGAGCTGTTTGCTACCCATACTACTTCAGCCAATAAACAGTGGCCAAATAATAAAAATGACAAACTATTGGATTCCAGGTCTGATCTTAAACCCTGAGTAGTTGTCCCATTCCTAACTTATGGCCTAGCAGTCTTAGGGAAAACAAGTGCAAAACTACAAATAAGGCAAAATGTCCCAAAGCCTGGCCTGGCTTTACTTCCACATGTTAGTGAGTGCATTTTCTCCATGTTTCAAGGGGAGAGA
>LZPO01119088.1:0-10887 GCA_001675575.1 Neotoma lepida | reverse complement strand
AACAGTCAAACATCTGAACTCACAGTGGTTGTGATGACATCTACAAGCCCCATCTGAGCATAATGCAGAACAAATTCAGTATAGACACGGGAGATGGGCACAAAGTCCCACTCACAGATGAAGAGCTATTGGTGTCTGATACCTACTGGGAGAGGGAAGTCAATTTTCTTTAATGTTGTGGCCCCTAATAATATGCCCAAGACTGTGGGAATCACAAATTGAGCTGCATGGGAGGAAGAGAACAAAGTTAGGTGTGTAACAAAGGGCGGTGAATTTTCAACAACTAGCGGGTCACAGAAGGAATCAAAAAGAAAATCAGGTCAGTGAGGGAGGAACCAGCAAGAGAGGATGAGGGAGATGGAGAGGAGTGGGAGGGTGGATTTACCAAAACACACAATACACAATGATATGACATTTTCAAACAATTAAGGTATTAAACCCATGGCTGAGTTTGGAGGCCCACACCTTTAATCCAAACACTTAGGAAGCAGAGGCAGAAGGATTTCTGAGTTCCAGCCCAGCCTGGCCTACATAACCAGCTCCAGGACAGCCAGGGCTCCACTGAAAGAGTCTGTCTCAAATCAACAACAAAATATTTAAACCCATAATTGGAAGAAAAAGATAGATACAAAAAAATAAAAGTATGATCAGAAATTTACAATTACAGGATAAGGTGGATATAGCTCAGGGGCGGAGTATTGCTCAAGGGTAGAATACTGGAGGCCCTGCCATCAATCCCTAGCACCAAAAGTAAAATAAAATAAAATATTATTACTGAGCACTCACTCTTCAACTAGGTGGCCAAACAGACACCAACATACAGATTTTGGCAAGGTCCTGAAGGGCAAGACCATCACTCTAGAGGTCCAGCCCAGTGAGTGACTCTATCAAGAATGGCAAGGCTGAGATCCAAGACAAGGAAGGAATCCCACCTGACCAGCAGTGGTTGGTATTTGTTGCCAGCAGATGGAGGGTGGTTGCACCCTGGCCAACAACAAGGTCCAGAAAGAGTCCCACACTTCACCTGGTGCTGTGCCTGTGTGGTGGCATCATAAAGCCATCACTTTGCCACTTCTCCAGAAACACAACTATGACAAGGCCATCAATTTCTGCCCACAAGTGCTGCCCACACCAGTATCCCTGTGTGGACAACTGCCTCAAGAAGGGTGGTATACCTACACTCTGCCATCCAAGAAAGTCAAATAATACTAGGACCTTTTTTGAACCAGGACCTTCACGACCCAATGAAAAATTATTTTGCCTGAAGCAGAAGAGCTAAGGAAAGTGATGATGCTAAGATTGGGCTAGGGACATGGACCAGTGTATAAGTGCTGCTGCCAACCTTCAGCCCTGACTCTGATCCACATTGTGCAAGGAGAAATCTGTCTTCTGTAGTTATCCTCTGACCTCCGTGAGTGTGATGTGGCACATGTGAATACACACACATAAAGAAGAAAATAAGGGTAATTTATTACTATTAAATAAATATAATTTAAAGAAATAAGTGTAAATAAACAAATATGTGTAATTTAAAGTTGTAATGGAAAGTACACACATCAAAAAAGTAAAACAACCAGAAATAGTGGTGCACATTTTTAACCCAGCACTTGAGACTATGAGGAAGAGGATTATAAATTTTATTCCATGCAGATGTACACAGTGGGACCTTTCACAGAAACCTTCAAACATTTTGAATATGAAGAAGTATTTCACATAAAAAAAGTGAAAAGGAATAAAGCAAACCCATATGTAAATTTGTGTTTCTTATGAGTAATATTCAGACATATCTGCAAATTTGTCAGTTCCACTTGGAATTGACAAAGATGAGAACAGATGAAACAGACAAAGAATTGACTGCATTGTCTACTAACTTACCTCGACACAGCCTTGGGGAAGTCAGAGCCTGGTGCCTGAGGAGGGCAGTTCCCCTTCCTGTGGGGCTGCTCCAGTACAGCCATGCCATGGGGAGTCCCCAGCCTCAAGAAGCCACACCTTGAGTTTCTTATACCTCCAGGCAATCTCTGTAGCTCTGCCCATGAGCACAGTTGCAGCCTCCAGGAGGAGAGGCCATGACCTTCACCTTCACAGCCCTGCTCTGTCTGGGTGAGATGTGGAGATGGGGAGGGGATACTGTGGTCTAGGACTGATGCTGCCCCACAGTCCAACACTTGTTCATTAGGAAACCCTGGGGTCTCAGGAGGTTCCTCAGAGGGGAGGTCCTGCTCAAGCTTCAGGGACAAACTTCTCACAGGGAACTCTCTTCCAGGACTGACTCTGAGCCTGGGGACCCCAGTGCTGGCAGGTGAGTGAGTGTCTGCAGGTGTCCTGACCTCCACTTGTCATCATTCCTGGAGCCACGCCTGAGCAGTGAGGATAGAAAACAACACATGTCTGCTGACCCTGGGAATGGTTGGAGGATTGTGGTTATGGGCTGCAATCTGAGGGTGGCTGTCCTGGGTCCTAGCTGCTCTTTTCCTTGCAGGGGCCTTTCCTAAGCCTATCCTCAGAGTACAGCCAAACTCTGCGGTCTACAAGCAGACTACAGTAACCTTCTTGTGTGAGGGGACCAGAGGAGCCAACGTATACAGACTCTATAAAGAGGAATACCAAAAACTAAGGCATGCAGAGATTCCACAGAATCCTAAGAACAAGGCTACATTCTCAATCTCAAAAGTAGACCACAAACATGCAGGACGATATTGCTGTCAATATCAGATCCTTAATAGATGGTCAGAGTACAGTGACTCTCTGGAGCTGGTGGTGACAGGTGAGAGGATATACAGGGTCCCCAGGCTCAGGCTTGACTGTCAAGAAGTGGGTCTGTTCACAGGGCTAACCCCACCTCACAGCCATGGAGGATAATGAGGCCCAATACATTGAATTGATTCCTCCTTCTCTCCTAGGAATCTACAGTAAACCCAGCCTGTCAGCTCAGCCCAGCCCTGTGGTGACTGAAGGAGGGAATGCCACCCTCCAGTGTGTCTCAAGTGAGTCATATCACTGGTTCATTCTGACTAAGGAAGGACCACAGAAACTTTCCTGGACACTGGAATCACAGTATAACTACTCTACGAGAGAATTCCAGGCCCTGTTCTCTGTGGGCCCTGTGACCTCCAGGCAAAGGTGGACATTCAGATGCTACAGCTTTAATAAGAACAGCCCACAGGTGTGGTCAGAACCTAGTGACCCCCTGGAGCTCCTGGTCTCAGGTGAGGAACCCCAGCTTTTCTCTAGAATGATGTTGAAATGATATAGGTGCTCAGGGAGGCCTTGGTGTGTGGTGTGTGTGAGAAGCCAGGGCTCCTGAGCCCATGACACAGAGCATGGTAGAGAGTGGGACACAAAATACAGAATCCAAGGCAGACAGTGACTGCAAAGCCCAGGAGGCCCAGGACAGAGATGAATCCTTATGGGGCCTTCTGTTACTCTGGATCAGCTCATGTACCATCCATAATAGCTCAAGGAACCACACAGAAGAAAGGGAGGAAGGGTTGCAGAAGACAGAGCACTCAGGACATCAGGTGAATATGACCCACACAATCAGCTAAGCAGGGACCATGAGGGCTCACAGAGACTGAAACAGGGACCAAGGAGCATGCATGGGTCTGCCCTAAGGCCTCTGCACACATGCTGTGGCTACTTACCTTGAATGGTTTTTATTTGTTTTGTTTTGTTTTTAGAGTTTCACTGTGTAGCCCTGTCTGTCCTGGAACTCACTCTGTAGACCAGGCTGGCCTTGAACTCACAGAGACCTGCCTGCCTCTGCCTTCTAAGTGCTGGGATTAAATACATGCACCACCACCGCCTGGCATGCATGGAGTTTCTGATAGACTATAACAAAGGAGTGGGGATATTGCTGTCTCTTTTACCTGAACATGGGATCTTTTTCCTCTTACTAGATTCCCTTGTCCAGCCTTAATATAAGGATGTGACTAATCTTATTGCATGCTAGTATGCCATGTTCAGTTAATATCACTGAGAGGCCTTCTCTTTTCTGAAAGGAAACAAGGGGTAGTGGATCTAGGGGAGAAGGGAGGTAGGGAGGCTGCTGTCAGGATGTATTGTATGAGAGAAGAATAAAATAAAAAGAAAAAATAAGTGCCATCCCCAAGTGTGAATTTCTCTGTGCCACTTTCAGACAGACGCATTTCTTCTCTCCAATTTCCTTGCAGGGACCCTCTACAAACCCACCATCAAGGCTGAGCCAGGCTCTGTGGTCGTTTCTAGAAGTGCCATGATCATCTGGTGTCATGGGACCCTGGGTGCAGAAATATGTGTTCTGCATAAAGAGGGAAGCCAAAAACCCTGGGACACACAGACCCCAGAGAAGCCTGAGAACAAGGCCAAGTTCTCCATCCCTTCTGTGACACAGCAACATGGGGGACAATATCACTGTTACTGCTACAGCTCAGCTGGCTGGTCAGAAAGCAGTGACACCCTGGAACTGGCGGTGACAGGTGAGGGGACAGTCAGGGTCTAAGCCCCAGGCTCTGCTCTCAGGAGTAATACCCTCCCACAGCCTAGCCCTGGAGAACATTGTGGCTGTGTGAGCCCATGGAACAGTCTGTCTCCTTCTCCCCTAGGAATCTACTACAATAAAACCATCATGACTGCCCTGCCCAGCCATGTGGTAACTTTAGGAAGGAACATGACTCTCCAGTGTGGCTCACGGAGGGGATATGACAAGTTCATTCTCACCAGGGAAGATCAGAAGTTCCTCAGCTCCCAGAACTCACTGTATATACAAAGTATTATGCAGTACCAAGTCTTGTTCTCCATAGATCATGTAACACCAGATGACAGAGGGACATTCAGATGTTATGGTTATTACAAGGATACCCCACAGTTGTGGTCAGTACCCAGTGAGCCTGTGAGAATATACATCTCAGGTGAGTCAGCCCTGTCATTGAAAAATCACTTTTTGTCACCCAAACCTTTTACCATGGACTTGGCTCACTGGGTGGTTGTGAGTAGAGAGTGATTGAGGAAGAGCCTGGTGACTGAGACAGAGCCCCACTCATGGAGAGAAGCAGTGACATGTGCAGGGCAGGATGTGAGGGGATAAGTGTTTGGTAAAAACCAGCTCCTCAATCACTAGCCTGCCACATTCCCTCTAGGTCTGTCCAAGAAGCCTTCCTTGATGACTCTCCAAGGCCATATCCTGGACCCTGGGAAGAATCTCACCCTGCAGTGTTGCTCCGACATCAACTATGACAGATTTGTTCTGTACAAACTGGGGGAGCTGACTTCACCCACCATGATGGCCAATGGACCCAGACTGGCATCTCCTTGGCCACCTTCACACTGGGCCCAGTGAGCAGCTCTACTGGAGGTCAATACAGATGCTATGGAGTACACAACCTCTCCTCTGAGTGGTCAGCCTCCAGTGACCCCCTGGATATCCTGATCACAGGTGAGGAACTAAAAAGATTCCTTCAAGTAGATAACCTATGCATGGGCTCTTTTGGGGGAGTTAAGGAGGTGATGGATGGGATTAGGGACAGGGACCTTATTCAGAAACAGGTGCAGAGACAGAGGAACAGGAAAGGGGCTCAGGCAGAGAAAAGAGACAGAGTCCCAGGTACTCAGGGCAGACCCAGATGAGATCTCATCTCAGAACACTGAAGGCAGCCTCTCATCATCTCTCTTCTCTTTAGGACAGCTTCCCTTCAGTCCTTCCCTCTCAGTGAAGCCTAACTCCACAGTACACTCTGGAGACAACGTGACCCTGCTGTGTCAGTCACCATACCAAGTGGACACTTTCATTCTGTCCAAAGAGGGAGCAGATCATCAACCCCAGCGACTAAAAGCAAAGTTCCAAGTTTGGGATTTCCAGGCAGAATTCTCCATGAGTGCTATGACCACTGCTCTCTCAGGCACATACAGGTGCTATGGTTCTCAAGACTCATCTCCGTACCTGTTGTCACAAGCCAGTGGCCCTGTGGAGCTCACTGTATCAGGTGAGGTGTCCCTGAACTCTCAGGGTGACTTACAATCAAAACCCTAGAAGAGATCTTGACTTGGGTGGGATTAGGGGAACAACAGGAAGTGTTACTCAGAAGGCTCTTTCCCTGCCAGAGAAGTGGATGCCAGCAGCAGGCNTTCTAGTAATGTCCACTCCATCCTCTGTTGCAATCTAGATTTGGGGTAGAAAGTGTGAGGATTTTCTGGAGGTTTCAGGGAAGATGTAGAAGAGCAAGCAGTGGGAGGTCCCTGGGTTATCATCTAACTCTCACCCTCCTCATGCACTTTTTCCTAAGTGCCAGTAGATCCTCCAGCCCACCACCCTCAAGNCCTATGCCAACAGCTNGTGAGTATCAGGCACCTCAGTGTAGGGAGTATGCTCTATCACCAGGCTGCCTGGCAGCTCTTAGCCCAGAAAAGTCCTCATTTCTCTCTCATTTCAGCTTGTGAATATGGGAGGCAAAGAGAGATCCCAGAATCCAAGGGTTTAGTTTAAGCTACAGAAGGTAGCATCCAGAGAGAGATGTTNAGGCTCAGCATGGAGGATTGGACAGCTGTGTGAGGTGGAGAAGAGGAAACCCAGACACCTCCTCATCCTGCCACTAAGGTCGTGAAAACACACGACTATGGCTATGTAAAGTGTAATGTGGGGTTCTGATGGACAATAGCTAGTTATGAACTTGATAGAGCTGCTTCTGGAGATGCTGACTTGGACAAATCTTTCTGTTTCTGGAATCCTGCTAATCTTCGTATAAAAGAGAGAAGTGTGGCCCACACCTGTAAGTTTCTTTCAGTGTTGGCCTTTCCTGTGACTTCTTCTGACAGAAGAATCATCTAGAACTTGATTCTTCAGTGGATCTGTCTCACAGTGGTAGTGACATGTGCAAGGGTGAGGCACAAGGCCATGACAGGGAATTGAGGCTCCTTCTATCTAAATCATGGGGCATAGTTCTAGTATACTCTGTGAGTTCTGTGACCTCCACTGCCAGGGGCATCTACAGGTGCTATGGACACCTCAACTCATATCTTTATCTGTTGTCATTGCCATTGCCCTTGTGGACAGCTCTTAGTCCCAGGTGAAGTGATCCACATCAGTCTGAGCTGAAGGGGTTTCTCAGCATTCTCCATTTACAACACTTATTGGTTGAATTGGGTTATAAATGCTGCAGGGCATCAGTCAGGTAGATCTTCACCTTCATGATGGTGGAGGCCAACATGGATATTTCAAGGAATGCTCACTACAGTTCTTGCTAATGGAATGCAGAAGGTTTGAGGTAGTCTGAAAGAGCATCTTGAGGAGGCCACGGACAGACATAGGATACTAAGCAGAAACTGTTCCCCAGTGACAACCTCTGCTCATCAATCCGCTTATTATATTCACAGACCTTTGCTCTCAGTGTACCCATAGTCCACTGTGTCTCCAAGGGATGAGGAAACCTTGTTGCAATAATTACAAAGCCTGCTTTACTCTCTTTCTGTTCAAAGCAGACCCACACCGATAGCTCAACCTTACCAGACAGAATTGATCATGAGAATTCCTTATGAAATCTGCAACATTTCATTTCAAGGTGAAATAGAGGAACTGAGATTGTATGGGTTCAGCCTTCTTTTGTGAGGTGACTGCTAAGAATATCTTCTGGTTGACCTTGGTGTGGTCATCAGAACAACAGAAAGTTTGGGGAAAAGGACCTAGGGATGATCAACCACTGACCCTTAAGTCTCCTAACGTGATGGAAGACCTGCACCACTCTCTCCTTACATTATAGCATGTCTGTTTGTCTCAATAACTATCATTTGTAAAGATGACTAAAATAATGGTTAGATATGTCAGTCTTTGAATCTATGCTTAGGGTGAGCTAGCCATGCTATTGGGGAAACTATTAAGAGAAACCCCAGTGGTTTACCAACTACTGCCTTTCCTAGAACACACACACACACACACACACACACACACACACACACACACACACACACATGCAATCACTTCATACTTTCATTTGAGAGCCAGGACTGCAGAAAAATCTGCATGATATTGTCCCACACCTTGATCCTCATTGTCCACATGATATGTGCAAGAAAAGAGATGAAGGACAATCTACATCAGAAGGATGTGCTCTACCTGAACTGGACATACAGAAATTTATTGTTCTGATGGGGAGGAATATATGAGAAACTTAGAAAAGGTTCTCAACCTTAGCAGAGACCATGTCTCATCTCTGAGATTGTAAAATAGTTTCTCTTCAACCACTTCCATGTAGTCCTTGGGTACTCAGAAGAGATCAAGGGAATGCTGAGATCCATGAAGAGATGGGAGGGTCTAAGTGTGACAATGGAACAAACACTCAGCAAAAACAAACATTTAGGAAATCATCCAAGACTGAGGATGTGAGTTCACACAACCTCTGCTTAGTTCCCAGAGACACCACATTCAGAATGTTCCTGTGACTGCTCAGTGCAGTGAACTCAGGATCAATGCCTGTAACGTCTTAACAATTTATTCTACATTGAATTTGCTGTTTTAAGTGGTGTTTTAACAGTGGTGCTGAAGAAACTAATAAGATTAAGAGAGGGAACCCAGCTATGCCAGTGGAAAGATTCATTCTAGAACTTTGTGAGCTTATAAGATGAGAGTGATGAGTATTTACAGTAAATGAGAAAGTAGAACTCAGAAGAAACACCCAGATTTCTTAAGCATGCACACATTCTATTTCTCAGGATCAGCTAAGATTATCAGTACATCCTAGAACTTACCCAAACACAGGACAGTTGGACAATAAGAGAATTCAAAATTGGCACTGAAAGCAGAGGGGCCAAGTTCTATCCAGGGAAGGCAGGGGGCCCTGGGTGGACACTTAGCNATCTTAGGGACATTTAGTTATCTTGAGGGAATTTTGACCATCACTAACCCCTGTAACTTCTTTGTCCACAACCACAGCATCAGAGAACCAGGATTACACAGTGGAGAATCTCATCAGGATGGGGTTTTCTGTCATGATCCTCATAGTCCTTGGAATTCTGGTCTTTGAGGCTTGGAGCATCCAGAGACAGACCCATGATGTAGCTGGGATGTAAAAGTATGAGAAATAAATCTTATGATCCAAGATTTCTACTAAAAATCCAGATTTTTGATATTTTATTTATTTTACATAACAAACACAANTCCCCCTCTCATCCTTCCTCCTCCCCCCACACCTTCCCCTACTTTATGACCAACACCTCATCCCCTTCTCCCAAAGGGTAAGTTCTACTATGGGGGGACAGCTAAGCCTGGCACATTCAGTTGAGGCAGGACCAAGTTCCACCTCACTGCATCAAGGGTAAAAGCCCNCTCATAGCAACCTTCAAACCAGCCAATTGTACAATAGCCCGCGAATTATGCTAATCTTGTGGTTTTTGCCTTTAAAACTTGCCCAAAAATGCTGTACGGGGCTTCTCCCACTTCCCGGTGCAGGGGGCCCGTTTGCAAACGAAATAAATTCCTCTTGCTTATTGCATCTACTGGTCTGGAGAGTGGGTCTCTGGGGGGCGTCTGCCAGGATACACTAGAACCCCGAGTCTGGGAGTCTATCAGTTCAAGGAAGAAATAAGAAAGAAATTAAAGACTTCCTAGAATTCAATGAAAATGAATGTATAGTATACCCAAACTTATGGGACACCATGAAAGCAGTGCTAAGAGGAAAATTCATAGCAATAAATGCCCACATAAAGAAGATGGAGAAATCTCACACTAGTGACTTAACAGCAGACCTAAAAGCTCTAGAACAAAAAGAAGCAAACTCACCCAGGAGGAATACATGACAGGAAATAACCAAATTGAGGGATGAAATCAATAAAAGAGAACAATACAAAGAATCAATGAAACAAAGAGTTGGTTCCTTGAGAAAATCAACAAAATAGACAAGCCCTTAGCCAAAATAACGAAAAGGCAGAGAGAGCATTCAAATTAACAAAATCAGAAATGAAAAGGGAGACATAACAATAGACAATGAGGAAATCCAGAGAATCATCAGGTCATATTTCAAAAACCAATACTCCACAAAATTGTAAAATCTATAAGAAATGAGCAATTTTCTGGATAGGTACCACATATCAAAGTTAAATCAATACCAGATAAACAATTTAAATAGAACAATAACCCCTAAGGAAATGGAAACAGTCATTAAAAGTCTGCCAACCAAAAAAAAAGCCCAGGACCAGATGGCTTCAGTGCAGAATTCTACCAGATTTTCAAAGAGCCAATAACAATACTCTTCAAATTGTTCAGCACAATAGAAACAGCAGGAACATTACCAAAACCTTTTTATGAGGTTACAGTTACCCTGATATCCAAACCACACAAAGATGCAACAAAGAAAGAAAATTACAGACCAATCTCCCTCATGAACATTGATGCAAAAATACTCAATAAAATACTGGCAAACACAATCCAATAACACATCAAAAAAATTGTCCACCATGACCAAGCAGGCTTCATCCCAGAGATACAAGGATGGTTCAACATCCAAAAATCAGTCAATGTAAAACACCATATAAACAAACTAAAAGAAAAAGACCACATGATCATCTCATTAGATGCTGAAAAAGTCCTTGAAAAAAATCCAACACCCCTTCATGATAAAGGTCTTGGAGAGATCAGGAATACAAGGAACGTACCTAAACATAATAAAGGCAATTTACAGCAAGCCAACAGACAACATTAAATTAAATGGAGAAACTCAAAGNNATTCTAATAAAATCAGGAACAAAANAAGGCTGTCCACTCTCCCCATATCTATTCAATATAGTACTCGAAGTTCTAGCTAGAGAAATAGAACAACAAAAGGAGATTAAGGGGATACAAATTGGAAAGGAAGAATAAAAACTTTCACTATTTGCCAACAATATGATAGTATATATGTGATCCCAAAAAACTCTACCAGGGAA
>LZPO01119086.1:0-10903 GCA_001675575.1 Neotoma lepida | reverse complement strand
TGTATATGTACCACATTTTCTTGATCCATTCTTCAGTTGAAGGGCATCTAGGTTGTTTCCAGGTTCTGGCTATTATGAATAATGCTTCTATGAACAACTTTTAAATTTTTTCATCTCAGGCTAGTGACTTTGATATTCTCAGCTGCTTTGAAATTTTTAATAGCTTTGATCAATTTTTCTTTCTCAGATTTAGGATTTCTTTTAATAGTGACATTTCTTGTTAATATTCATGCCCTTGTACAAAATCGTAAGTTAATTTGGAACAGTGTATTCTTTCCAGAAAACTTATTAGAACATACCTCATCAGTGCAAGAGCTACTTTAGGACAAATAATTTTGTGACTTTTAGGAAAGTAACTAATATAAGATGATCCTTACTATCTGCAGAGCAAAGTGAAGTCAGAGTAATCTAATTTACTATATACTCTTTGTCCTTAACACATTGCATCTTCTAGAACCTTCTTCCATGAAATGCTCCACTGGATGTTAGCATGTGTTGTGCTTTCAATGAAAAGAAGTGGAAATAAGAGAAAAGGAATAGGTAAACATGGGAGATGTTGGTATTTGGGAATTTATTCTCAAAATCTTCAACTTCCTTTGACTAAAATGTTCTGAGTGATGAGTTAATTAGGAATGATTCCCATACTTAAGTCATTTTACTTTCATAATACCTTCAGAGCTATTATAGTGGACACATACACACATACACACTTATTAGTTGGCTTACAGGATAGAGGCTGTTTGCATCCTGGAGATTCAGAAAAATAGGACTTGGTAGCTTCTTAGCTCATGAATATGAAAGCCTCAGCAGTCCCAATCTGGCACCGAAGACTTGGAATATCTCTGGAGAATTTCTGGTCTCAGTACATATAAGAAGGGCCAAAGAAGCTAGGGTCTGATATCACCAGAAGGTGATGGTGCTGGCATCAGTAATGGTGGTGGGTGTTGGTGGTGATAGAGGGACAGACAGGGTCACTCAGGAAGAAGCTAAATTTGGCAGACAACAGAGCTCTTTCCCCGGGATGTACTTATACCTAAGCTACTTTCAGGTTGGAAGGTGTTGCCTACTTGCCCACTCTGAGGGCAGTCTTTATCTACTCAGTTAATTTTTTTCTGGAAAAATCTTCACAGGCCCAGAGGTCTCCCAGGTGATTCTAGATCCTGTCAAGTTGACAATCAAAATGAACTATCACAACTTATTTGCATAACTTATAATGAAAACTGATGCTCAGAAGGGCCATATGATTTCTCCCATGAGACACACCCAGCATATTTCAGATCTGGCAACAGAACAAAGTCAGAAAACTTTCTAGCTCAGAATTCTCTCTTCCCTTCCTGCTTATCTCTCTTCTAGTATGGGAACCTCAAAGACAACCAACAGCATTTCAACCTCTCATGGTTCTTTGCCATGTTTCATCAGACATGTGGTTCTGGTATCACAGCTTACTCTTTCAGTGGAGGATTTGTGTACCTGTTTCTAGGACTCTGATAACCTTCCAGCAGGGGAGTTTTAGATGTTTGAGGAGGTTGAAATGGAAACTTTAACAGAAACAATGTGTCCAAGATGTTTCTAGCTTCTCTAGAGTTAGATTGATGTTTTTAATCTACTCATTTTAATCCACTTGACACGTTAAAGCATAGTATGTTACACAACAGGAGGCCTCTGTGGATAAAGTCTCCTATGTTACAAATCCGTAAACTTTTAGTTAGCTATAAGACTTTATGATTCTCAGTCTACACAAAGGCAACAACCATTTACACTATTGTATCAATTACTTTTCCTGTTGTTGTTATAAAAATATTCTGACAGAAGCAGCTTCAGGGAGAAAGGGTTTGTTTTTGGATCATATTTCAAGAATACTGTTCATCATGATAGGGAAGTCATGGTGGTAAGAGTTTGAGGCAACTCACAGTTAAGAATCAGCAATGGCAGGACAGAGTGGGAGAGTAATGAGAGATGTCTTGAATAGGGGTGGCATTTTGGGATTACGGAGAAACCTGTAGCCAGGGAAACTCCAAGAAATCCACAAACATGATCTCAGCAATAGTGGAGAGAGTACCTGAACTGGCCATTTACTGTAATCAGATTGGTGACTATCCTAATTGTCATCTTAGAGCTACATCCAGTACCTGATGGAAACAGATGCAGAGATCCACAACCAAGCACTGGGCCAAGCTCTGGGAGTCCTGTTGAAGAGAGGGAGGAGGGATTGTATGAGCCAGGGGGGTAGTCAAGGCCAAGAAGAGGAACCCACAGAGACAGCTGACCTGAGCTCATGGGAGCTCATGGACTCTGGACCAATAGTTAAGGAGCCTGCATGGGACCGACCTAGGTTCTCTGCATGTGTGTGCAGGTGTGTAGTGTGATCTGTGTGAGAGGTTCCTAGCAGTGGGATCAGGACCTTCCCTGGCACTTGAGGTGCCTTTTGGGAACCTATTTACCATGCTAGGTTGCCTCACCCAGCCTTGATGCAGGGGAAGGAGTTTGATCCTGCCCCAACTTGATGTGCCATGCTTTGTTGATACCCATGGGAGGCCTGCCCATTTCTGAATGGAGACAGGAGTGGATGGGGGGTGGGTATGGGGTAAAGGGGTTGCAAGGGAAGGGAGCAGAAGGAGAGGAGGGAGGAGAAACTGCAATCAGGATGTAAAATAAATGAAAAAATTTAATTAATAGAAAATAATCAGCAATGAATGCTGGTGTTCAGCTCATTTTTCCCTTTTTAATATATACAGCCTGGCATTGGAGCCCATAGTGGGTGGATCTTCCCATTTAATTAACCTAATCAAGATAATCCACTGCAGGCATGCCAACAAGTATATATCCCCAGGTGATTCTAGATCTCATCAAGTTGACTATTGAGAATAACCACCACAGATACTATTTTGTCATTGTATCTCAGACTCAGTTATAATCATGTATAAGAGTAATGCAAATATAACTACTCTCCTAAATTCCTACACTTTTCTATGCCAAACCAATCTTAATAGTATGGATAACTAAATTTCAAATGTTCTATATGCACAACCATGTGTGAATACTGTTTATGTGTATACATTATACACAACTGCACAGCATTCATAAGGAAGCAACCCAAGCCAATTCAAGTGTTGTATGGAAAACCATGAGAGTTACAGAATAATATTCGATTTCTAAATATTTCTGGATAGCATATACCTTCCTAAAGAGAAACAGTCTCCATATCTGAGAAATTAAAAATAAATTTAACAATACTGTCTATTATAGTCTTCACACTCAGATTCACCCTATAATGACCTTAATAGTTAACCACATTGTGTCATATTGATATATTGTGATTAGTGTTGTTTCAACTTCAGAATCCAAAAGATATGTATTTGTTATCTATACATAGTCTCTTTGATCTCTCCTAAACCATAAAACTTTCATAAATTCTCTCTGCTATTTATTTATTAATTATTCGTTTAATGATAGTGAGTCCTCTTGAAGGGTACAATGAATTTTTCATGCCAAACTTCTCTCAGTTTAGACTGGTGTGTTCTTTGAGTGGATACAGATGTTGCACTGTCAGCAGGGATGGTACATAGCTGTTGTGGGAACTGCTTGCTGTGCTATGTCAGACTTTCCCACTGTTGGTGATGTTGTGTTCAAACTCATTTAAGTTAGCAACCACCAGAACATTCCATTTTAGGTACATGCTGTCCTTTTAAACAACCTATGAGTGCTACCTTGAGGCTCTGTGAATACTTCCATAGTTTTCTTTCACTTCTGTGAAAGAAATTCTATTCTCTTCCGTGATCTGTCTGCTGTTAAGTTGCCCACACAGTTGACTAAGTCCACCCTGAGCAATTCTTTTCAAGCATTGTGTGATGGGTGTCCCTGTGAATTTTGATAATTCACCAATGCTTTTCCCTACTGAGCTATCTCACTGACCGTTACCGGTTATATCAGACAAAACAGTTTTCCTTACATGCTTATGTTTGCTCTATTGTGCCTGCAAATCCTCCACATTTCACTAGTTGGAACTAAAAACTGATGTTCATGGTCATGGTATACACGTTTCTTAGAAGAAGATTGGCATTACTTAAATTTTTTTGTTTTACATTTAAATTTACTTTGTGTGTGTGTGTGTGTGTGTGTATGTACGCGTGTGTGTGTGTGTGTGTGTGTGTGTGATGTGGAGGTCAGAGAACAACTTTCAGGGGTCAGTTCTCTTCCACCATGTGGATGGAGGGGATTGAACTCAGATTGTCAGGCTTGTAGTTGGCAAGTACCTTCACCATTTTGCCAGTTTTGTTATGATTTTTTCATATAAGACGTAAAAATGAATCTGTACTATAATTTCTAATATTCTGTTGAAAAGCTCAACAAAGATTTTGTTTTCTTCATCTAATTAAACTAATTTTTCTCTTCAAAACCCAGCATTCACAACAAATAAAAATTTTTGTATTTAATTTATTTCTGTTTTGTATAATCCCAGTTTCTTACTATAGTTTTTTTTTAGGTTTATTTTATGATATTTATGCTTCAGGAAACGTATGTTTGAGATGATGTAGAAACCCAGCTATCACTTAGAATGCTCATGTCCTTCATAACTGCAGTTAAGGTCAAAAGCACTAGACTGTAATTTAGCTCTCAGAATGGAATTTGCTTATAACTTTAAGATCTCTTGTTGTCTAAAGCAAAGTCCTCTTTTGTCCAACTTCCAAGTGTTTTTATGTATCTGTACAAGTCTTGTGTTAAAAATAAAGTTTCAATCTGCATCTGCCTAGTGTTCAGAGTGGTGAGCTTTTTCTCAGTCAAATTTTTGACTAAAATGAAAATGATGGGTTTCCCTGTGACTTCATATGTACCTAACATTACACTTGACTTTTATTTGATTCCCACTCCCTTGCCCTTCCTCTCTCTTCCCCACTTCTGTTTTCAGGACACACATATTTCATTCCCTGGCCTTGTTCCCTTCCTTTCTGTCCTAAGACTTCTTCCTCTTTCTTTGTCATTTTTCAACACCCACCCACACTCACAACCACATATGCACAGACAGATTTAAATCTAAATTTTGCATCTGAACAAAAGCATGCAATGTTTGTTTATCTGAGTCTAGCTTTTTTAATTTAACATAATGAGCCCCAGTTCCATCCATTTTCCTATTAATGTTATAATTTCAGTTTTCATGAGTTTCTGAAGTTCTTCTTCTCTGTCTTTGGCATGTCAGAGGAGTTTGCAATAGGTGCTGAGTAAGCGAATGTACAGCTGCCACATGAGGGAAAAATTTACTTGAAGTGGCCAGTTATTTCTGTTTCTCCATCTATCACATCATATAGCATGATGAGAGGATTGTTCATGCCCAGAACAGAATTTGGTACCTAAAACAAGTGCCCTCTTTTTCATCTGTCAATTAAGACCTGAGCAGAGAGTACTTTCCTAAAATGGAAACAGTGCCTACTTTGAATTTAACAATAGTCAGAGGTTTTGGGGATCATCTTTGATCTTGTTGATTTATAGATGCGAGGTTTGGGGCTTGGAACTTGGAGATGTAGATCAAAACACTCTGGTTGCTTTGGAGTTCCCTTTTCAGGAATGTATCAGGAGAGTGCAGAATGGTTGTCCTGCAACATAGACCTTTCAAGTTCTGAGGAATCAATTAATCCACTACACTTGCCATACTTTTCTTTATGTCTTAAATGGAAATGAATAAATTATTTAGATTTTATGTGCATCTTCATGTTGCTCCTTCACTGAATTAACTTGTGTGTGTTTTGGGGGGACATACTGCATGTGTGTGTGTGGACATACTATGTGTGAGCAGTATACAGAGGACAACTTCAGTCATTGGTTATCTCTTTCTACTTTGAGACAGGGGCCTTGTGTTGCTTGCCACTGAGCTAACTGGCATGAGTCCTTCAACAGATTCTGCTGTCTCACATCCTCTCCACATAGGAGTACTGGGAATGCCTAGAGAGTCAAACTCAGGTCTTCTAACTTCGCACAGCAATGCCTTGTCCACTGAGCCATCTCTGCAGCCCTCTACCTAATTCTTAAAAGCTCACTAAATCTTGAATGATGCCTTCTCCTAAATGTGCAAAAACTAGAAAAGCCTTTCTTCTGTTTCAATTGTGATTGAAGCTTAATCCCTAGAGTGAAGACTTTTCTGTGCCTTAATTGTTGTCTTTAATACTGAAGAATTTTGGCAGCCTATTCTGGTTCCCTAGTTGCTCATTTCCACTCTGTAGTAGCCAAAAAATTCTGTAATTAAATGGGTCACTAGGGATCAGTCAGAGAAATGAATATAATTTCTGCACTGCCAAGAGACAATTAGTAATAAACTATTGAGAATTATGATATGTTCAGTAAAATTCAGGAAATTGGGGGTCTAAAGTAACATGCTTTCCTTGGATTCCTGTTGGGGGATATTTGATCATATGCTGAACCCCAAGTTTGCATTTGTGTTAATTAAATAAAATTAGCTTTGGATCAGAAGGCTGAGTTAGCAACTAGTTGACAGTAAGTAATCATAGAGTATCAGAGGGCATCTGGAATAGTTAGAGAGATGTGCACGAAGTATTTGCAAGGGATTTGAAGTGGCATGACTTTTTATGCTTTGGTGGAGTGGAAGGATGCTCTCTTCTGGATATACCAGCAAGGAGCTAGTTGCTACTCAGCTTCTCTGAGCTCACAGATTTTCACCTCAGCCTTTGAATCTCGAGTCTTATTTATAAATAGAACAATAGAGATTTAGTTAATGCTACCTTTAGCAGCAGCAACAGGGCCAGTGCCTGGGGGAACAGTGCCTGACAGGGCCAGGCCACTGTCAGAGAGGCATGTCTGTAATTGTGGAGACACAATTGCTGGCTGAAATAGTAGTAGCTTAGGGTGCAGCCACTGTGTCAAAGTTAAAACAACAGATTCCAGTTCTGGATCTGAAAGTGTTTCATAACTAAAAATACAAGTTTGTGTGCCGATTTTGGCCAATTTATCTCCAGCCATTGTTTATATAAAAAAGTCTTCAACTGAGTTTCACAAATAGACTTGAAGTAATTCAGTTTAGAGCACAGCATTTCATTTACTGGAGAGCTCAGCTGTGAGAGAAAGATGCTATTTCTTCTAAGGGTTCTCCTGTTGACATTTGTGTACTTGTAGCTATTAGTCTAGTAATGCCTTTGCAACTCAGCTGCAGACATTAAATCTGACTTTCCAGATGAGCTTAATTATTCCAGGAAATTATTGCTTCAGCCATCATTTTTTCATTGTGTGATCTTTGAATGAGAGGAACATATATTAAAACAATCACACTATCCTGGCATGGTGGCACATGTGTATAATCCCAGGAGGCTGAGGCAAGAGGATTCTGAGTTAGAGGCTAAACTGGGCTACATTGTGAAACCTTGTCCCCAGATGAGATTCCTATCAGAAGACTGAAACTGTTCAACGTGAATATTAGGGTAAAGCAAAGCTTTATGGGATGCTTCCTTTTCAACAACATGTATTTTTATGTAATTCTAATGACTGTCTTTGTTGTTTTCCATTGTGAAGATATACTGTGGCCAAGGAAACTTACAGAAGAGTTTATTGGGGGCTTGGTTATAGTTTCAGAGGTTGAGTCCTTGACCATCATGGCCGAGAACGTGGCAGCAGCCAAGCAGACATGGTACTGGAGTAGTAGCTGAGAGTTTGCATGTTGAGACAACAACCAGAAGCTAGAGAGTTTACCAGGAATGGTGTAGGTTTTTACAACCTCAAAGCCCATGGCCAGTGACACACAGCCTCCAACAATGCCATACCTCCTAATCCTTCCCAATGAGTTCCACCAACTGGGGACCAAATATTCAGACATATAAGTATAAGGGTGGGTCATTCTGATTCAAACTATCACAGTGGCCAAAAAGAACAAACCCATATTTGCATATTTAGAGTCTTGATTTGTTCGTATCCATGGGGAATTGTTTAAAAAAATACGATATTTTTGAGATGTTATTTAAAAATATTATTTCACCACCTGCTGAACTCATTATCATTATAAGAAAAACATTCAAGTTTCTAGTACCCAAAGGGGGTACACTTACATCTAGTTTAGTTATTACTGGGATAGTCTTTCATGTGGGTGGGGCTATGTCATCTGGCTCCTGCTTCTTTCTCTTAGGTAAGTAGTAAAAAATGTTCTGACACTATAAGCTGTGAATATAATCCACTAAAATCAATTTCAGGTATTCATGAGTGAGTGTATGCTTAAACTAAGCCATTTACTTTACTCCCCACAACCTCTAATATTATTTAAACAGAATGACATTGAGAAAGATAACGAGCTCATTAGCAGTTGAGTATTGTGTGTGTTTCACATCTAGCAATTTATTGAGTGATTAGGAACTTGAACCCAGGACTCTTTACTCCTAATCTGTTTTATTGAACAAGGACAGACTTCTAAAGAAAAGGAAAAATGAAGTGGTCAAATTCAGTATTGGACAGGATGTAATTTATAAGTGATTTAGGCACAGAAGCAAGTTTAGGACAACAGCAAGATAGGAGCCTGAGCCTGGAGGAAGGGGTATATGCCCCATGTCAGTTACTTTACAATGCTGTGATCACAGTATTTTACAAAAATTCCCTAAAGAAGGAAGTATATGCTTATAGCTTATGGTTTCAGAGGACTTTGGTGCATTATACAGGGGGAGGCATGGTGGAAGAGCTCTGTCCATGGTGGTAGGAGTATGTGTCAGAAGTTACTCACACCACAGTCTGCCAGGATGTGAACAATATTAGCTGGCAGTGCTGTTTTGGGAGATTGTAGAACATTTAGGAGGTGGAGAAAATGAGCCATTGGGGGCAGGCTTGAGCTTGGCCCCATTTCCCTTTTGTTCTGTTTCCTGGCTGTGGGTGCAGTGTAACCAATCACCTCACATTTCTCTTCGTGGTTTCTTTACTGCCAAGATGGACTGTATCTTTTTTTCCCATTTAGTTTTGCTATTATTGTATAATTACATCATTTCTCCTTTTCCTTTCCTACCTCCAAAGGCTCCCATATGCCCAACCCATTGCTTACTTTCAATTTCATGACCTCTTTTAAAAATATTATTGTTATATGATCTGTTTAGTCTGAATAATATTACTTGTGTATATATACTCTTATACTCTAAGCCCCAAATAAGTCTTCTCTCCTTGAAGTTGCTCCTGGTCAGGTTTTCTGAGAGCAATTAGAACAGTAACAAATGCATCTTCTGTGGTGCAAATTATATCTGCCATTCTTCTATTTGTTCATTGATGTCTCCAAAGGTACTTGCTTATGAGCAATTTGTACCCTTTTGGCTCTGATAACTCAGTTATGTCAAGAGTAAGTGATGTGACAGAGAAAAGTTTCTTCATTTTCTAAAACTGAGGTCACTGAAGAGAAACTCATGGGCCTCACATGACAGCCAGTGAAAGTGACTTTTGCTTGGATGGTGAGAGAATGGTACCTGGATAGTGTGGTTGCATGGGATGAAGGTCTCTCTGTTATTGTTTACTTGTCCCTCAGTTGTTTGGAGCATGTTTTGTTAACAGCAATTCAAATATGTGTTCCCTTTTCGGAGTAGCTCTGGCCTTGTTGGAGGAAGTGTGCCACTGTGGAGGTAGACTTTGAGGCCTCATACATGCTCAAGCCACACCCAGAGTCTCAGACCACTTCTAGTTGCCTGCAAGTCCAGTTGTAAGGTTCTCAACTCCTTCTCTAGCACCATGTCTACTTGCACACTGCCCTGTCGCACCATGGTGATAATGGGTTAAATCTCTGAAAATGTAAGCCACCTCAATTAAATGTTTTCCCTTTATAAGAGTTGCTGTGGTCATTGTGTCTCTTCACAGCAATAGAAACCCGAATTAAGAAGTTGCTACCAGGGTCATGGGTATTGCTATGATAGGCCTGATTATGCCTTTCCCCCCCTCAGTTATTTTTTTTTTATTAAAAGATTTTCCATTCATTTTACGTACTGCAAATCCCCCTCTCCTCCCTCCTCCCACCTCCCAGCCCTCCCCCCAACCCATCCTGCATTCCCACCTCATCCAAGGCAAGGTCTCCCATAGGGAGTCAGCAGAACCTGGTACATTCAGCCAGGACAGGACTAAGACCCTTCTCACTGCACCAAGGCTGCACCAGATGTCCCACAAAAATCTAGCTCATGCACCAGGGATGGATCCCGATCCCATTGCCTGGGGACCCTCTAAAGAGTTCAAGCTAAACAACTGTCTCGTGTACCCAGAGGGTCTAGTCCAGTACCGTGGGGGCTCCACAGCTATTGGTCCACAGTTCATGTGTTTCCACTAGTTTGGCTGGCCATCTCTGCATATCTTCCCATCATCATCTCGATACCTCTTGCTCATAGAATCACTCCTCTCTCTCTTATCGACTGGGCTCCTGGAGCTTGGCCTGGTGCCCGGCTGTAGATCTCAGGAATCCACAGAGATGACCTCACCTTAGACAACTGACAATAATCAAGAGGGTGCCTGAACTGGCCTACTCTGGTGATCACATGGATGAATACCCTGTAATCATAGAGCCCTCATCCAGAGACTGATGGAAGCAGATGCTAACTATTCTTTTGTTTGAAGGAACATGAATGTTTGGATTGGGGATTAGAAAAGCAGTTGAACACTTTAAGTGTTGCTTAATGGGCTATTCTAATAGGAACATGGAAGACAATGGTGCTGAGAATGATTTGAACTGTGAGTGCCTGTATCAAGAGGTTTCAGAGGCATAATTATGTGGCTTAGGGACTGGTTTTGTGATATTTTGGTGAAGAATGTGGCTACCTTTTGCCCTTATCTGAAGAGTCTGCCTGAAACTAAAGTGAAGAGTTTTGGATTAAATTCTGCTGGCAGAGGAAATCTTAAAATAACTTAGTATAGACTCTGTTGTGTGGTTACTAGTGTTCATGCTTATAAAGATTTATAAAAA
>LZPO01119085.1:0-10915 GCA_001675575.1 Neotoma lepida | reverse complement strand
TAATAAAAATTTGCCTAAAGGTCAGAGAACAGAACAAGCCACTAGATTAAACATAGAGGCCAGGCAGTGGTGGCACACACCTTTAATCCTAGCACTCAGGAGGCAGAGATTCTTCTGGATCTCTGTGAGTTCAAAGCCACCCTGGACTATATGAGATTGCTTCAGTCCAGGAGAGAAATAGAGCCAGGCAGTGGTGGCACATACCTTTAATCCCGGTACTTGGGAATCACAAGTCTTTAATCTCAGCACTTGAGATCTCATACCTTTTTTGCTTGGGAAGCACATATGCCTTTAATCCCAACACTACAAAGGAAGTGATGGCTGGGCGTAGAAAGGTATACAAGGCATGAGGAGACAGGAACTGAAGCCTTTTCAGGCTGAGGAGTCCTAGAGGTAAGACATGGTAGTGGCTTGTTCCCTTGTCTCTCTGATCTTTCAGCATTTACCAAAATATCTGGTTTTTTATTATAAGACCATTTTAGAATTCATGCTACAGGGCAGTGTAAGAAAGCATTCATGGGTATGGGGCTAGAGTAGGAACGGGTTGAAAAGGGAAGTTGGTCTGGAGGTATTAGCCCAGATTAAAGGAAGTTTTGTGATGAGAGGCATTCCAATACTATTGCTATTTTGAAGCTTACCCAGTGGCTTGGGAAGAAAGGACCATCACTAGAGAAACAGAACTACAGTCAACAATGGGCCCAAGACTAGCACTCAAGATACAGTTATTACTCAATAGATATCACAGGTCTCTATTAGAAATAAAACACTACCTAGTACAGTTTATTTGTCTTTTTAACCTTATTTTGAAAGCCAAAATAATTTGTGGTTATAAAATCAAATTTGGTAGTTTTGAAAGGTAATTTATATTTACAAATCAATTTGCATTTCTACATATAAGTAAGACAAATTTACTAGTAATGAAAGTTTTGTTTATTTTATGATGCCCTTATTAACTTAGAAGACACTTTATAGTTTATTAAATGTAGAGTCTAGAAAAGTTCTAAATAACTAATTATTCTTTTTGTTCACCTGCCCTGCTGCAGTAACTGAGCACTTGTCTCGTCAATTTAGAAATAGCAGTAATGCATTTAAGACATAGAGAAAAATCAGACACAGAGAAGAAGCAGGCTGCTCCTTTCCAGGAAAGTTTGGTTGTTTTGAAATTTAAGTGCTATGTGATCAGTTTCCACCAGGAACCATAATGGACTATTTTCTTATGCAAATGGAGACAAGCAAGGAGGTTTTATTTCCTTTCCCTTCTCCCTATTTGGGCTTTTCATTTATCCCTGCCAGGGAAAATAAACTCGGAGTCACCTGTGCTGTTACTAATCCAGATTCAATTCAGAGCAATAGTAGAAGAGGCCCTACCTTATGCTTTCTCCTATCCTGTCTTGGGATATGCGGCCATTCAGCTTCTCTGAGCCAGGCTGCATTCTACCCTCAGCTTCCTACCTAGCATCTCCCAGAAGGCCTGGCTAGTGTGACATCTTTCAGGACTACTCTACCAGACAGCCCAGAAATAGCATATTAAATTGTGTCAGACTGGCATTGCTGAAGGGTGTACTTAAAGTACTTTGGTGGCAGGTCAGAGGAAGCCTTGAATCTAGCAAATCAGCTATGCTATCCTGTCGCATGTATCTCTGGTCCAATCAGAAAGTGGTGTCATTATAGTCTTGCTGTCTTCACTGTCTGCTTTCATTAGAATATGTAATAGCCCCAAATAATTATATTACTCAAACATAGTGACCTTCACCAGGAACAACCTCTTGGCTTACCTGTAGTTTTCATTTTGTTGACAATAGCGAGTTAAAACCAAGTGGCAAATTTCCAGGTGATGAGGTTTTTCAAAAGGACTAAAACTGCTTAAAATTTCTTGAGAATAATATATAGTCATCCAAAGTTATTAGCCATGAGTTGATTAAATATGAAAATATCCAAGACATGTTATTCCAAGATCGAGTAATAAAAGTCACAAGAAATTCAATGCTTTCTAAATCAAAGTGGCCAGCTCAGCACAGCTGCATGCAGTTACATATAATATAATAAATTTGAGTTTTTCCTTGTTTTATTAGTTTTAGGCCAGATTTTATGTTCACTAAGGTGATAAAATACTTAACTGATTTCTCTAAGAAAGAAAATAAGAAAGAAATGAGGAAAGCATAAAACAATTCAGATATTCAGATGATATGGTACAAATTCAAATTCTTTTCCATATAATGGCTTAGTGTTTTAAAACTTGCTTAGAGGGGTAGGTTATTAATGCCTGAATTTAAGTAGAAAAAGCAGAAATTATCATCCTTCGGTGCCATCTTTTCCAGATGTTCTCATGGTAAGAATAAGGTAATAGATTTTAATTCTCGAGAACAGGATATCCAACCAATTCATTCCTCCATTCATGCACACAGACCACGCTGGGAACAGCTCCAGTGCCCGAATCTCTGTCACAGAAAACCCTCTATAACATTTCAACTTACAGCTGTGCTAAGAGCTAAGAGCTGAGCAGTTTAACTCTCATAGATTTCATGTACAAGCCCCATGAAAAGTCAGTTTACAGTACATTCCAACTGGAGATAATTTTCAATGTAAATGGATATCTCCAATAAAGTGTTTCTGTCTGCCTAGAGCAATTATTATTAATTTGCAGAACAGTCTATTGAAAACATTTTTGTATTTCCAACAAAGTAATAGTGTATTGATTTCATTCCCCTTCTTGAGCTGTATCACTAACAGGAATTTGCAAGGGAAAGTCCACAAGCCACGGGCAAGCAAGAGAGCAGAAAGACAAGGAAGACAGAAAGCATAAACACAAACACTTCCACTTCCTTCTTCGGTGATCAAAGAGTTGATTTTCACAAATGCTTCAATTTGTATAATCTAGAGACTATGAGATGTTCTTTTTTGTGTGTGTGGATTTGTTATAGCAAGAAAAGCTTTAGCATCTTTTAAAACAATAGGTTCAACAAATTTAATGTACAGGTAGACATACCAGATTATAAAATGAGATGAATTTTAGAAGTCCATTGAGGGATAAAATTAAATATTTGTTCATGACAAATATTAAAACTTTATTAATAAACAGCCAAATTTTAAAAATTCTAAATGGACAATGGAAGAAAATAATCTAGATAAATAAATGAGCATGTCAAATGGAGAATAGTTAATACAGATAGATTGATGGTGGATAGTTAGAAAGACAAGCAGATAGATGATAAGATGATTAATAGATAAATGGTGATATATGTGATAAATAACAGATGGATGTAAGATAACATATGAGGTATATATGAGATGATAATCACTGACAGACACATGATATGTACATGAGAAGTGATATATTAATTAAACAGATGATGCATAATAGGTAGATAGATGATAAAGACAAAATATACATGATAAATAAATGAAAAATGTCTCAGAAGCACATGATAAATTAGATAGATGATGGATGACAGATATATAATAGATGACAGATGGATATATTGATATTCTCTTTTATAATGCCTGAGGTTCTTTAAGAATAACCCACATGCAATTACATAATATGAAATATGTATGTATAGGTGAGTGCCCATATATCTTTTAGTAATCAACTATAGATATAAATACAGGAGAGAAAGAAAGAACATGCTTTTTTAGTCACCTGTATCAAGCTTCAAACTATCTCTCAAAGATAAGCACTGGTTCTCAGAGTGATGTCTGCGCTGTTCTATAGTGCTAGGGATAAAATCTTAACCTATAAATGATTCTTTTCTTTCATTTTACTGTTAATAGAAAAGATTCAGAAGGTGGATAAATTCTTCATGGTACTTTATCGCAAGTGAAAATAAAAATGCAAAGGTACTCCTTCTCTTTATAACTTGCAGTCATTGTGATACATGGATCCAAATGTCAAGAATATATTCCTTCTATGAAATGTTTATGAAGGAATGCATGATCTCTTCTCTGCCCAGCCACAGTCTACACAGTCTGTAAATCATAGGGGAAATGGATGGGATGTCTAAAATTGTGCTTTTAATAAGCAACCAACCCTTTCTCGAAAAACAAAACAAAACAAAATAATAATAATCAACCAAGTGAGTTCAGCCTTTTGACATTGTTTTAAGTCTTTGCAATGTACAATATGCATGCTCAAAATCCAGGCATTCTAATTACCTAAACAGAATCTCAAAAAAAAAAAGAAATATACTGGTTTAAGTTATTTGCAGTGTTATATTCAACCATATTCATAGTTCTCAGGCCACAAGTTGGACATGTCCTAAGGCTTTTGGTCCCACAACTAGATGCTTAGCAGAACAAATGTAGCATAGTGGTTTAAATATATAGTAAAAATACAGTGTTTGAAAATATGCAAACAAGTTGAAAAAAAATAAAAGCACATCAGGACACCAGAATGCTATTGNTATGCCAAGTAGATTTTAACAATTTCCTAAACAACTGGTCAGTCACAAACCAATAAGTATATGCCAACATAATGCTGCATGAAAACAAAGGGCAAATTCTATAAAAGGAGATTCAGCAAGGAAGCATATTCTCCAATACGAGACTGAGGCAGGGAGATCCTGATTTCCTAAATGTGAAAAGATAGTAATAGAATTTCCTTTAGGCAGCAGTCAATGAGTTCTATATAAGAAGAATGTTGTGAGCTCAATATCTATATATGGCAACTCTCATTGCTTGGTTTTTCTTACTCTTAGAAAACAATAGTGTAAACCAACCCTCTAAAAACACACATAATGGTACTGTTCTATTTTTTTTCCTCAATAATATTTTCTTTAGGCTTTAAAAATTAAATACTTTTGAAAAAATTTCCTCAGTCCAAGTTTTGATTTTTCATTCTTTTAATAAGGGTTTTTTTTTTAAAGAAAAGTTCTTAAATTTAATAATATCCAAGTTATCAATATCTTCATTCAGGAGTCATGATTTTGTGGTTGTATTCAAGAAATGTATCCTGATCTTGGTGCTGTAGAGAAGGCTCAGTGGTTAAGAGCACTATCAGCTCTTCCAGATGACCTGAGTTCAATCCACAGGACCCAAATGGTGGTTCACAACGTACCATATCCTCAATTCCAGAGGATCTAACACCCTCTTCTGGCCTCTATGGGCACTGGGCATGAATGTGGTTTGCAGACATACATGCAGGCAAAACAGCCACATACATAAAATAAATTAATAATGAAAAGAAACTGAGCTGAATCCAAATAAAATCCTTCTATAATGATATTTTGTAGTGAATGTATAGTGCTATGGTTTGCATTTGGGTCTGTGAATTTAATTCTTGTCTGGTATGAGCTAAAGATCATATCAGATTTCTGCATATGTGTACTCATTTTCTCTAGCACTAATGTTTGGAAATCTAGGAAATGGATTTAAAAAGAAAACCTGATATATGTAACAAAATAACATTCAGCAGAAAAGAGGAAACTACTGATTATATAACAACACATATAAAAACAGAAATAGGTATTGTAATTAAGCCAGGCATACTTCATCTGAGCTCATTTATATAAAATTCTAAGGGAAAAACTAATCTATACTAATAGAAAGAGGACCAATGATTGTCTGAAAAGTGTTTTGGGGTCCAAACTATAACAGAGTCAGCATAGGAGGATCACAAGTATGACAAGGAGCTACCCAATTTATGCAAATATCAAATGTATTAAATATCAGGTAGCTCATCATATATCAGTCCAACCTCAAAAAAGGTGCACATATATATGTGTCTGAGACGGTGTTCTAGTGCTGTGAAGAGACACCATGACCACAGCAACTCTCCTAAAAGAAAGCATTTATAATGGTGGTTTGTTTACATTTTCAGAGATTTAGTCCATTATCATCATGGTGGACGGCATGGCAGCACACAGGCAGACATGGTGCTGGAGAAGTAGCTTAGAGTTCTACATCCAAATCTACAGGCATCAGGAAGAGAGAGCCACTGGGCCTGGCTTGGGCCTTTGAAGCTCACTCTCAGTGACACACTTCCTCCAATAAAGCCACACCTACTCCAACAAGGACATATGTCCTAATTCTTTTTAAGTAGTGCCAGTCCCTGATGATTAAGCATTTACATATATGAGCCTATGGGGACTATTCTTATTCATACTACTTTGATATACAATGTAGATCATACATCTATGTTATACATACCATAATTATTTCAATAGATCTTCTTTAATTGAAAGTTAACAGTCAACGGGACCTGATTGCTGAAGCCTGGTATCTCAGCTACTCTCTAGAGGCTGAGACAAGAGAACACCCAGTACCAGCCTTGCCAAGCCTGTAGGGTATATTCAGGATCAATTAGGGTAACTTTGTTAGAACACATGTCAAAATAAAAGATAAAGACTACGTCTGGGAGTTTGGCTAATTGGTAGAAAGCTTGACAAGCATGCATCAGACCTTATGTTCTATTCTCTGATCTTCAAAACTCAAACAAAATTTTAACATTCAAGTTATGTCACATTGTTCTTGATGAATCAAGAATCTCTCAAAAATTTCATTTATCCAAGTAATTATGTAGGTATGTTGGTTGTTATGTATTTATTAGAGAAAGAAGGTGGCAATGTTTTATTTTTAAAAAATAATATAAATACCCATTAACCAACTAAACACACTTATTTTAATATTCTAGCAATACTCTTAAAGAAGTTGAAGGATGTCATGAGATTAGCAAAATTCATATCTAAAAGATCAGTGTCTTGATTGCACAAATATATTCCAATGAAAGTAATTATAAAATTACTTAAAAACACTGAAATAAAACCACAGTAACATAGAAAGATAATACTATGACAATAAATCTGTCCCCTACTAGGAGAATCGTGAGGTAGCCAGTGCGGCCTGAGTACAAATAAATACAGTGAGGTGAATGTGGAAGAAGTTGGAGGGGTTATGTTAGATGCTCTCTGCACAATGAATATTCACCCAGAAGCATTTCCACGCTCATCACTGGATGTATGAAAACTCTCTTTTCCCTGAAATAGAGATGCCTACCATTTTCCTGTGAGAATCACATGTGGTCATTTAGCAGGCTATGAATTCACTACCTGCTAAAAGAACATTCATCATCTTAAGCAACATTCAGAGCTGCATGTTTTGTTAGATGTGGACATGAGAGTTCTTAGTACAGATAATCTTCACAGAAACACTTATCCCTAAGATGTTTCCTCTCCCAGTACAGTATATATTAAATACAAATGGATAATGTTTTAATGTTTTAAAAACTGTGATTATCTTGCTTGACATCAAAATACTATAAAGGAGGATTTAGCCACAAACAGGAGGAAAAGCAAAGAAAAAGATGTAACATTTTATTGTCAATAATTACAATTTTAAACTTGTATATATATTTGAAAATATTCTGTGAATTTTTTTGTACAGTATATGAGATGAATGCCTTAAATGATAGGGAGATTCACTCATCAATGTTTTATTATAAATAATACTAAGGGAAAACATGAGCCTCTGGAAAACAATATATATTACAAAAATAGAAAGCTACAGGTCAGCTGCTGTATGCACAGAGTGGAAAAAAAAAACACAAAACAAACCAAACAAAAAGCAAACTTTTTGAAACTTCAGGTGCCTTAGGACTACTTGTGAAGGAAGATAGATCAAATGTGTGAAGATTATAAACCGAGGATTCCAGGTAAGCCCCAGAATAAAATCAGCAGTGCAAGAAGAATGGGAAATGCTTCTTCTGAAAAGAAATACATGAGATGCAAAATGAGTATAGCAGGTTTTATTCACAGGCCAGCACAGACTCTCTGGCAGGGGCAGTTTTGTGTGTTTGCTTGTTTGTTTATCCCTTGTACCTACTGCTGCAGACATCTGAAGTAGGTGCAGGGCTGGGAAGACTCCTTACTCTGGTTTTGGTTCTGATCATACCAATTTTGAATTCTGTGCCAAATAAAAATATCTTACTGATCTTTGGACTTTCTCATCTCTCAGAATGCCTGTTTGCAAAGTCTGTATGACTTCATCCAAATGCTCTCTTCTTCAACTAGTCTTTGCAGGTTTTGGGTTTTCCTAGTCATAAGTAATGTATCCCTTATCTAAATGACAATAGCACATCAGTGACATTAAAGAATGTTTCACATTGGAGCAAGAAACATTACCAGGGGAAAAAGAGTGACAAAACAATGTAGAAGGGTTGAAGGAATGATTTAGATGCCACTCCCTTGTGCAGACTTCAAAGCTCTTCTTTCTTTCTATTCCTTCTATAACAAAGATAATGATACTGATCTACATCTACTTCCCCACATAAATGTTACTTAGGACACAGCTAGGGAATCGCCTACTTAAGTCATCATCATCATCATCATCATCATCATCATCATCATCATCATCTTCCTATACATCTTGCCATTCCCAGTTTCAGGTGAGCGAAGTGCTAGCCCACATGCTTCCACAATGCCATAGGACATTAAGGAAATGGCAATTTTGTGGTCTAAGAAAGCACTTTATTCTACTGCTGAGAGAACACTGAGGAAAAGATGACAGCACTGAGTCTAGTATTCTTCTAGGCACTGATACCATGGTACTTGCTTGGCATTTTTTGAGTGATTGCATTTGTATTCATGTGTAATTTCCAACGGGAATATGAGTTCTTTGAAGTCAAGAAACTCCCAATATGTTTAGTACACAGTAAGTATTTAAAATGCCTTACCAGTGAACAGATGACTCACCAAACATTTAGGCGAGCAGTAATCACAGATATTTTCCATGTAACTTCCCTCTTTCACAAATGAGGTCTGATGACCAAGCTAATTAAATTCGCTTATTCATGAGTTTGCAGATTTCAGAGTTCATTCTAGGATACTGTGATATTTTTTAAAGTGTGTGTCCATGAATTAATCCTTTCTGAGGACTAAGAAAGGATTGCCATGTCATTCTGAATAGATATTTAGAAGAGGGACCTCTTCTCCATTGAAATTTGATAAAACATTGTAATGGATTCTCTCAGTATGCATGAAGGGCTGATAGTCACAGGCAAAATATTAAAATTTAATCAGAAACATACGCTTGAAACATTATAATTTAATCAATGAATTTTTAATTCAACAGATTTTTGTTTATTCAGCAAAATCTATCACATTCAAGTGTACTGTGTATTATGAAGGTGCTGCGTTATGGTGAGTGGCATTTATTAGCACCTTGGGGAGCACTTGGGTACTGCAATCTGAAAGATACTAAAGTAAGACTCCCTCAGGGATGCCATGAATACTGTAAATTCTTCCTTCCTTCCTTCCTTCCTTCCTTCCTTCCTTCCTTCCTTCCTTCCTTCCTTCCTTCCTTCCTTCCTTCCTTCCTTCCTTCCTTCCTGTTAACAGTGACTTAGTGGTCTCATGGAGGCAACACGCACAGCACCTATTAACAGCAAAGAGCCTCCATCTCCCTGCAACACTGCATTCCTGCTACTCTGAAACTGCTTGAACAGAAAATGGTGTTTATACTACTAGAGATACCTGCCAGTAAGCAGGTTTTGAATTACATGGTTTTAAAAGGAAGATTCTTCACCTTTGGTAAACACAAATGAGAGAACGTATCAGATAATTCTCTACCTGTATAAAGAAAGAATAAGGTCAGAGCAATATGTCTCCAAGAGACATAACTTTTTGTTCCTCTATTAACCTAGATTAACTTCAGCTTGTTCACAATCACATCACTAATTATAATGACTTTTGCACCAAAGGCAAAATTCTAGTATAAATCTGACTTCTCTTGTGTGTTTTCTTTTAAAAGTACAACAGGCTCAATTTTGTATAGGATGAAAATCCACTAAAATAAACCTCTATAAATGTTAATGTAAATTCTAGGAGCTGTTCAAGTATGTTAATATTTAGCTACTGTCCAATGAATTTCTTCATGTCATTACACAAGCATCATTCCACCACTATACTGGGATGTGTTCCCAAGTTTTGCTTAAAACATGTCTCATCCTGAAGAGAACTATTACATGTGTCAGCACTGTCTGACCTTCCCTATGAGAAAATCTTATTCCTCTATCCAGAAGGTATCCTATTGAGATGTACCCAACTTCAGAAACTTCACTTTAATTCACACAGGTAAAACTGTCTGGGTTTCCTCTTAAGAGGACTTTGAATATGCTACCAGATCAATCCTTCACTCTTCCAGAAGAATAGGCTATGATTGTGCATTAATAGCAATATTTGCAGAAGGAGGTCCACAGTGTTCCCCTAAACTACGTTAGGTAGGCAGACACACTCCCACCTTCTTAACATTATAACATGTAGGAATAAAAATAAAAGGCCTGCAGCCTTTGGCAGTAGAAAGACAGAGGGGTGAGGTTATCAGAGTCTGCTTTAGAACACCTCTGTCTCTTTAAGGAAGAAAACCTAGAAAACTAATCCCTCCAATTATCACAAATTTCACTTCCCCTCAGCAATTCGTCTGTCTACAGTTTTCTTCATCTGGTAATGATTTATTTTCAAAAGATGAAAATGAAAAAGAATCACACCTTACAAGTTGGCTAGCTCCATCTTTTTTTTTCATTTATTTAAAGTGAGCAGCCATAAAATATCCTTAAAAAACAGACTTTAAAAAACTCAATACTTCTATCAAAGGAAATTGTTTAAGAAAGATCTTAATTTTAAAAGTTGCTTACTAATTAAAAGTTCTGAAAAAATACTTTTAGAACTTGTTTATAAACTCAGTATGAAAACTAGCAAAACAGAATGTTTAGATATTTTTTAATATTTAAAAAAAAGTTACAGATTCAGGAAACAGCAAGGGACAGAACTTTGTACCTGTTTTAACATGAGAAAGACTGTATATACTATTTTTTTTCAAGGTAAAGCTCTTTTTTCTTCTCCTTTCTTCTTCTTCTTCTTCTTCTTCTTCTTCTTCTTCTTCTTCTTCTTCTTCTTCTTCTTCTTCTTCTTCTTCTTCTTCCTCC
>LZPO01119084.1:0-10925 GCA_001675575.1 Neotoma lepida | reverse complement strand
GAGTGGGTTCGGAAGAATCAAAGTTCAGAGACAGGGTAAGACTTGATAAGGAATGGTATGTGAGATGAGAAATGTTTCATACTCCAGCTTCATGTCTAGAGGACAGGAAAATGATGACATCAGTAAAAATACAGAAATTATGAAAAATTATAGCCTTCAGTAGGAAGGGCTGCTTAGAGATCTAGTAAGCTTCCTATGTGTCACAGACATTAGTGGCAAGCTATCTAACCAGCAGTTACGACAGTGAGACTTGGAAAACACTGTAAGTCACCAATACGGGTTATCAATATCTCCAAAAATTGGGCATAGTGAAGTGCAGTCTGTATTTCAAGTACTCAAAAGACTAAGATGGAAGGGTTGTGAGTTCAAGGCCAGCCTGGGTGACTGGTAAGACCCTGTCTCAAAACCAATTAATCAGTTAAGCAAACAAAATTCTCCTTAAGTGACAAAAGTGTATAGAATTATTAAAATAACAGGAACAGCAAGAAAAGACATTAAAAACATGACTTAACTGTGAGTATGTATAATCCCTAGTATTTACCCGTGTTTCCTACTCTGCTAAAAATCATGAAAACCTATGCACAAACAAATAAACAAATAAAACATTCAAGTGTGTGTAAAAAAAATGGTAGGTATCAAATCATCTAGGTTATTTTTGCTTTTAAGATAAATAACTGCAGTGAATAAAACAGAGAAACATGGTCACTGTTATGAAGGCCAAAGGAAAAGAGAAGCTAAAGTATAAGAAGCCAGCAGCCTGGTGAGATTGGAAGACTGTTGGTCCCTTCCAGAGTGTTGTTTCACCTTCACTGAGATATGAGGACAGAGCTTTGGAAAATAGAAATAGATATTTAAATAATATATTTTTGCGTGAACTCTTAATATAGAATTATGGTGAGAAATGAAAATAATGGCATTGTAATAAATATGGTTAACACAGAGGGTGTGTCTTAACCAGGCCAATGTCTGAGCCCGTTGCACATCTGGAAATGGGGTCCACCCATTGTACTGAGGTAGGATTAGGAAATGCCACCAACATTGTCCTTTGTGTACAGTATCCACAAACTTCAAATACTTCCATATTTTTTCTGTTTACCATGCTTACTTTCTTTTGAATCTATATTCTGAGTGTGTTATTTAATATTTAATTTTAAAGGCCCATTTCCCCTGCATTTTCCTTTTAAAAACTTATTCAAATCGAGTTAATATTTTTATGAGATTATGAGTTTAAATGAGTTCAGGACTAATGCCTATTTTGTAAAAATGATGTTGTTTTAATGCATTAACATTAGCATATTGAAGAGGTATAATTTGAATGAATAGAAAGAGTGGGCTGGTTGTTGAATATGTATAACCATTTAGTTAACTTTTTAATTAAACATTTTATTTGAGAGAATACTAGATTCAAATTCAGTTATGAAATAATACAGAAATTCTGTTTATCCTTATCCAGTTCCTCATAAAGATACTGACATTTGCATAGTTTGTACCTTGATCACAAGGATGCCCATGCCGTCCTTCCACAGCTCCTAAATGTCCTTCTCACCTGCATCCTATGCTTGACTACTGGCAACAAGCAAGCCATTGATATTTCCATAGCTGTGTTATTATGAGGATTCTATACAGATGAAAACATACAATATACAGCCTTTGGGGACTGGACTTTTTTCATTTAGCTCAATCATACAGTAATTCATTTGAGTATTCCCTGCCTAATACCTTGATGTTTTTCATTCCTAATTTGTATTTCATGGTGAACACATACTGTATTTTGCTTAACCATTAACTGTTGAAGGATAGATATGTGTGTTATCTCTATCATGGGCCTATGAACAATTGCTTGCAACATTCATATAAAGACTTTTATGTAGCCATAATGTCATTTCTCTGGCATGTATGCTAGGAGTATGATTGCTGGGTTGTGTGGTAGATGTGTGCACACATACATACACCTATGTGTGCATAGTGACTAAACTATTACACATACCACCACAAATGTATGAGGAATCCAGCTCCTTCATTTGTTAACTATAATTTTACTTTTTACTTTAGCTGTTTTAATGGTGGTATAAAGGCATATCACTGCAGTGTTAGTTTGCATTTCTGTAAAAGCAGTGATGTTGAACATAATTCTATATTCCTATTGAATATCTTAATATATTTTATAATAAAATATTTTTCTCTGAAATTTACCCCTTTTAATAATTAAATAATTAAAAAATAGTTGAATTTTGAGTTCTTTTCTATTTCAGATATTAGTTTCCTGTCAGGTGTATGATTTGCAAATACAGTTCTTCTACTGTGTACTTTGTGGTCCTACTTCTACAGGTCTGGTTGCTCACTTGCCTTCTATCTCTTGTTCTTGTGCTGTTTAATCCAAGAACTCTTTGCAGAGTTCATGCTCACAAAGGATTTCTTTTGTTTTCCCCTAAGGCACTATCCACTTATCTTTAAGTCTTAATGTTTCTAAAATGTATGAAATGTAGGTTGTATTTCTTTGTCTTCATTTTTGTTCATTGATGTCCAGTTTCTAGGGCAACATTTGTTGAAAAACTCCTTTTCTTCCTCTTAATTGTGTTTTCCTCTTAATTGAATGTACACATGCATGGACATCAGCTCCTGGTTCTCTAATCATACAATTGAAATCCTGGTTTTAAAATGCCTGGAAAATGTCTCCAGGCCAAGATAATTTTCTTGAGAATTCCATCAAGTTTACAAAGAACAACTCGTACTGGATCCATCAAACCTCTTCTAGAAAGTAGAGTGAGCACTTCTCAATTGATGTTATTGTTAATGTTTGTTCTACATATCTTTAGAGAAGTCTTGAGATCACAGCAAGACTGAGCAAAGGTTGAGACATGTCCTGGCTATGCTTTCTCTGCACTATTAATTTATCATTTAGAGTGTGCCATTTGTTGTGCTGTCCGCATTGTCATGTCACTTTGGCTTTAGTTCCATAGTTTACATTAATGTTCATTCTTGTTATACATCCTGCAAGTTTAAAGAAATATACAGCTTCATTATATTAGCATATGTACTAGGTTCACTACTCTGGAAATCATGTGGAATCTGCTTATTCCTGCTTTAGTTCTGTTTCCCACCACTCCCAAAACTCAAGTAGCCACTAAAACTTCTCTAGTTTTGGCCTTTTTAGAACAATATATGTCTAAAATCATATAGCACACAGTCTTTTCCACATGTACATCTACCACTTACTAATATGTACATAAGCTTCTTGCATGATTTTTCATTGCTCAATTGCTCATTTCACTTGAAGCAGTGACTAATTTTCCATCATGGCTATACATGTTTGTCCATTCACCGAAAGGAACTCTTTGTTATTTCTGAGCTTTATCAATTGTCAACGAAGCTACTATAAATATCCGTGTGCAAGTTTTGTGTGAGCACAAGTTTTCATCTCCTTTGGGTATATGTCAAGAAATGTGATCAAGATACAGTCCAGTATGCTTGGTTTTAAAAGGATTTGCCAAAACTTCCAGAGTGGTTGTAGGGTTTTGCTCCCCACCTGTAGTGAATGAGCATTTCTACTTCTGTACATTCGTACTAAACTTTGATGTTGTGATAATGTAGCCACTTGGTAATGTGTGCTGGCACCTCATTCTTTTAAATTGCGATCCTTGATGATATATAATGCACCCCTTCTATTTGTATGTTTTTCTGCCATCTGTATACATGTCTTCATTAGTAAAGTGTCTTAGTTAGGGTTTCCTATTGCTGTGAAGAGACACCATGACAACTCTTTGAAAGGAAGCATTTAATTGCAATGGCTTGCTTATAGTTCAGAGGTTCAGTCCATCATGGCAGGGACTTGGTGGCATGCAGAGGCATGGTGCTGGAGACATAGGAGTGTTCTACATCTTGCAGGGAACAGGAAGTCGACTGACATACTGGGTGGTATCCTGAGTGTGTCAAACCTCAAAGCCTGCCCCCACAGTGACACACTTCCTCCAACAAACCCACAACTCCTAATAGTGCCACTCCTTATGAGATTATGAGATTATGGGGGCCAATTACATTCAAACTACCACATGTTATCTGTTTAAGTCTTTGGCCCAGTTTTCAATTGGGCTGCTTATCTTTCTCTTGACTTTTAAGAATTCTCTTTGTGTTTAATAAATAACAAGTTTTAATAGTGACTACATACAAGAATCAGTTTTGCAACTTTTGGTTTCTTTCTATCCTTAGGCTGTGATTAAGGCTAAATATAAAATCTTACTAGACATTTATATAATTCAAATATAGTTGGTGGATAAAGATTAAAAATGTTAGTCGTATTTTACAGTACTTAAATAGGTTATATTGCATTGTACTGAAGCAGATAATTGATTTTATTTCATTTTACAGATAATGAAGTTGAAATTTGAGCAACTGTTAAGTATTTTTCCTTTGAATATTCAAAACTTCCAAATCTATGCATCCATCCAGAGTCATTTGGTCTGGGGTGATTTTATTTACCTTTTCTGTTTATTTATTTATTTTTTGTTTGTTTGTTGTCTTAGTTATTTTTCTATTGCTATGACAAGACACCATGACCTAGCTAACTTATAGGAAAAATCTATTTGATTTTTCAATTCAAACTTACAGTTTGAGAGGGTGAGTCCAAGACCATCATGTCAGGGAACATGGTAGCAGGCAGGCAGGCATGGTGCTGGAGTAGTAGCTGAGAGCCTACATCTTGATCCACAAGCACACAGCAGAGATAGTACTAACTGGGAGTGGCATGGGCTGTGGCACACCTCCTCCAACAAGGCTGCACCACCTAATCCTTCCCAAACAGTTCCACAAACTGAATACCTAATGTTCAAATCTATGAGCCTGTGGGACCATTCTCATTCTGAGCACATTTATTTATTCTCTTAACATTCTGAATCCTTTTAGTGCTGCCCATATGTGCATGAATAAAGGGGTCATCCACTGGGGCATGGACAGTATAACAAGGCTACCCTCCTAAAGAAAAGTAACTCTCCCTTCCCCAGCAGCCTTCAACTGCCCAGTTACTCAGCTGAGGATGTGGCCTCAAGAGCCCCTCCTCATCCACAATGGAATCTTTAACTGACTTGATGTTCAGCAGTCACTATGAGTTCATGAGTGCAACAGCCAAGTCATGTCCAGGAGACAACACTCCTCCCATCCACCTGCTTGCTTTTTTCCCCCCATGTTCTTTCTATCTCATCTTAACAATGACTGAGCATTAACAGTTGCTTATTAAGATATTAAGAAATTTCAATATATGTTAGATAACCCTCCTTTATAATATGTGTGTGTCTTTAAAATTTTTCTGTCTATGGCTTTAATTTTTATCTTCTTTATAGTATCTTTTGCAGAACATCCCCCCCCCGGCTTATTGAAATGCACTTGACAAAATTGTATATAATTAAAATGTAAAATGTGGCAATTTATTACATATACTTAAAGTATACACTATGAACTATCTATGGACATGCAGCCATGGCCTCATTACAATATTTCAGTCAATGACTGACTATATACATGATGATGCTTGCACATTGCCGAGTGGTTCAGTCTCCTTAATTTGCATAAGCGTACTCAATGATGTTCACACAGTGAAATTGCTTAACAACACATTTCTCAGAACATATCTTCATCACTAACTAATACATGGCTTTATATAACAAAATGATTATAATTAATCAAATTAACATATCTATCTCCTATAACTCTTTTTTAGACTTTCATTGTCAGTATATATCCAGCATACTAATACAGAGTCATGATGCTGTAGCTTTCTGGACTTTTTAATCCTACATAATTGTAACTTTTTCTTTTTGCACCACACATCCAGATTTCTCCCATTGCCCTCTCTTGTACCACTCTTCTACTCTCTGCTTTTATATATTGAACATTTTAAAATTCTATTTCTAAGTGACATTATGAGGTATCTGTTTTCCTGTGTCTGTTTATCGCACTTAGCATCATCATTTTCCAAGTCCATGCATGTTGTCACATAGATCTCCCTCTCTTTCAGTCTATGTGATGTGAATTTCTAGCATAAGTATTATTAAGTCAAGAAAAGAAATTAAATGTATATAGGTCCAAAAGTTATAAAACCATCTGTGTTGGCAAATGACACATTTGTCTATGTAGAAAACCACAGGGAATCTACCAGATTCTTTTCAAAGGTCTTCTTGAACAAGGTCATTATTTCAGCAAAGATAACAGATAATGTTATTAACCCCAGTGTTGCAAGTAAAAAAGCCTTTCTCTGTTTCTGATTGTCGAGGGAGAGACAGCCCTATCTGATTTTTGGTGATGCCTCCTGCTTTGGAGTTTATCGTGGAGGCCCATAACAACTTCCCAACACTGCTTCCTCTTTGAACTCATATCTGTACTTGAGGCTTCCATCTATACTGGAACGTATGTGTAGGAATAGGGACAGGATTACTGCTCCCTACCTTCTGAGTGATGCCGTCCTTCACCATGGAAGGTGCATATCTTAGCTACTTTGGAATCAATAACTGTCCTTAGAACTGCTATATGATTTGGGTCTTCTGTTTTTTAGACAAACCTGGGCACTGGCTAAGATTTGGGAAGTAAGGGACTGGTGTCCCTTCTCTTCAGGCAGGGCTTCCTTCCCTGCAGGTAAATCACGCTGGTGGTCAGCAGGTCCCCCTGCAGCCTCTGTTTGGACAGGAGCTCCTTACAGGCTTTGATGATGGGGCTTCTGTCCATACTGGGATTTGGTAATATGATGTGTGTGGCCTTTGTGCTTGAAAAGTCCTTTTATGGGTGTGTCTCATCTTGGAGTTATTAACCACTTTCAAACACAAGTATTAAGTTTGGTGTTTGGCATATGATTTAGCATCATATTTAAACTGGCATGATTGGCATTCAGGTAGAACTCGGGAGGGTTTGTGACAAGACAGTAAGGACTGAGTAGAAGATAAATGCGAAGGGTCTTAAGCCAAAATCTACATCCTCATCATGATGTGTCTTGGAGAATATGTGTACATTTATCTATAATTAATTATAAAGCAGAGAAGCAGCAGTGTACAGGAGGCACTCTGTGAACTTGCTAACTAGAGCCACAGCTATGAGATCGGAGGAAAGGAGACTCCCAAACAGATTTCAAATATGTCAGTGAAGGTAACTTGAAATGAGAGTATGTAGTTATCAAACCTCTCAAAGCCTTATTTTATAAATTTATCTCATGACTCTCCAAAAAAAGTGTAGTGTTGCTAAGATCTGTCTGATAAGCAATACAAAGTACAGCTTGTGGGATCAGGCTTAGTCAACTGTCAGATTAGAAGGCGCTGGTATTATCTGTCTAATTAACAGTATTTACATAGTGTTTACTTTGTAGCAGATATTACTTTAGGCAATTTGTGAGCATCATCCGATTTAATAGTCAAAACATTATGAGGAAGGTAGTTTGCTATCCCAGTTACACAAAGATTGTAACAAGCACATGAAGTTTAAATTGTTCCAACATCACCCACCTATAAACAAAAGCCAGGTTTTCTACCCAGGCAGTCTGGCATAAAATTCCATGTTCTTTACCTCCATTCTGACATGCAAAATCACTTCTATTAACCCTAATACTACACACAGATTTGGAAATGAACTTTCTGATTAGCCAATTCTAGCTTTGGCTACTAGTGCTAAAATACTATTGTCTTTCCAGCTAAATGCTTTCTATATTTTAAGGGAGTCACTGTTAGGAATGGCACCCATTGTTAACTACTTTAATTTATATTGTAGCTATGCTTTAGGCATGTTAGATAGAGGAGTACTAAGGGAAAGAAAAAGGAACATTCAACCTCAAGGTGCTGAAAGTATGATCCAGATGGACAGGAGTTGAGGGAAGAGCCAGAAAAGCTAGATTTGCCTCCTGCATTCTTGAAGAGACTTTGCAAACATGGTGTTTATTTTACTGTTCACTGTTTGGACATCAAAGCCAATGCCAACAAAGTTGTTTGCTAATACTTTGTTGCAACAGACCTAAGCAAAGAAATTGTTGAGACTGGAGGTCTGTAAGGGAATTTTAAAAGTTCTGTGTCTTGAAAGCCAACTTGTAGTCTCTGTCTGTTTCTCCCACTGTTGAGGGATCAGATATCCCATTTCTTAGGAGAATGACTGGCTCATAAAACAGGATGCAGAGTTGTTTTTATGAAATAGAGTTTTTTTTTTCATTTTGAGACAGTCTTACCACATGGATCTGGGTGGCCTGGACCTTGCTAAGTAGACTAGGCTGGCATTGAGCTCAAAAATCTCCTTTCCTCTGCTTCCCACATGCTGGGATAAAAGGCCCCACCACAGCTGGCAAATAAGATTTCATAATAACAGCCCAAAGTTCAAGTTAAGATCTGTGGTCACTATGAAATCAAAGATAGTGTCTCTAAATGTTTTTTATATAAAGAGTTTATCCATAAACAACCTGCAATCCGCCTATGGTTGTTCAGGTAACTCTCTTAGTCTGTAGTGCTTCATGTCTGCTCCAGCCTTAGCATATGTCTTTCTTTTCTCCTTTAAATCTTGTAGGTACTGAGCTCTTTGTGTTTTCCTCTTCTTTCATATCTCAGAGTGAGCAGGGTTTACCAGAAAGCTTGCACATATTTTATAGGTTACTTTATACAATAGGACCTTCAATATGCAAAATGCATTTGACCTTGTAAGTACAGTATCAGTAAATTTCACTGAATTGTAGCATTGTCTTGAATTGGAGTGTATCAGGATTTCTCAGGACCTGGGTCATCATTTTATCCTAACCACTTACACTAAGTGTCCGTATCAAATAAACACAATCCACCTGTTTTTAGGCTAGTGCTACCCAACTCTTCAATTTCTATAGTTATTGAAAGAATAACATTGCTGTGAGTTATAATTCATGGTTGGATTGCCAGTAAAATCTTTGTGTGCTTCTTACTTCATAAAAATAAGCAGTGAAGACAACCTATAAACCGAGACTATATTTTACACAGAAAGACCAAACAAAGCACATAGAGGTTCTATAGTGGGTTAGCTGAAATAGAGTGGTGATGACTAATCCATAGGGGCAACTGTAGCTGCTGGATTAACTTTGCAGAAAAAAAAAAATGTTCGATTTGCCTCTATTATCCAAGCAAACCGAATGCAAAGGCAGAGCATTGATACAGCTTACATGTGTATCTGCTGCCTTTCATCTTCTGTGTGTTCTAGCCAGGATAATCTGAAAGCCACTTAAGGTGTTTAACAAGGAAGCTCTGCCTTATCACTCGCCCTAACAGTGACAGTACTATGACTGGATCAAAACTACTTCAAAGCTTCGCGGAGGAGCTGTTTCCAGACATGAAGTGATTGATTTGAAATAACATGATGAGAAAGATACCACTAAGATTCTTAGAGACGACAGAGTGTTTTTGAAGCTTCGTGAATTATGATGAAGTCCCCTGTCAAGGATGGCCAAGAGTCTGCACATGGGAACTCAGTGCGTCAGGAATACATCTTTCAATTGTTTTTTGAGTAGCTGTTTGGCAACAGGACATGACACCATTTGTTTATATACAAAGAAACAAAGTGATTATTGTGTGTGTACTGTGCTTGTTAGCCAGACATCATCATGTCACTTCAAGCAGAATATTACTGAGGGCTGAGTGGGATTTAATTTTATTTCAATATACCTAGATTGGCTATATCTCTTCATTGTGTTTAAAGTGATTAATAGCCAGCAGCAGGGCTTAGTGAGAGGATGGCAGTGACAACTGCTGAATATCATTATTGACTTGGAATGGCAACAGTATAGTCTCATTGTTGCTGCCAGTAAAATAAATTTCCCAGACAAAACAATTTTGTCTGTGTCTATACATTCCTGTGTGTAACTACTTCATTAATGTCTTCCTATTCTTTTCTTATTGACTCAAGAGATTTCCATGTTAGAACTTCTGGTCCAAAAAGCCTACTTTGCCAGGATTCGGTCCCTTAATGTTTACTTTGCCCAACCCTGTGTCTATCAAGCAAGGGACATTTGCCTTTTAGGAGAAAAATACAATTCTCACATGAGACTGGTTCCTACTTCCCTACCCAGCCTAATTCATAAATGTGGACTCCTTTTTTCTTCCTGGGACTAAGAGTTCAGACAATAGAAACAGGATTTTTTTTTTAATTGCTTGGTGAATACATTAAGTATATAGACATAAAGTTATTTAATACGGGTGTGCTACCCCAATCATCTCTAATACAATCGTACAAGTAGTTGCAGTTGTTGGCCAAAACCCAAGCTCTAAGCAGCAAAGATAGAGGCATAAAATAGAGAAAGTAAGGAAACAGTACAGTGTACACACCCGCGTCACCCATTACAGGCCAGGCTGAAGCCTAGTTGCTCAACATGTGGTCCAGCTGCAGCATCTCCTAAGAGCTTGTTATACATCCATTATAGCAGGTCACTCTGAGACCTAATTAGCAGGAAGTCCATCTTAATATGATCCTAAGGAATTCCTATGCACTTCAGAATATCAGAAGATAGTTGGGCCTCACAGTGCAGACTATATTCCCAGTTAACAGGAGGCTAAGTCAGGAAAATTCCAAATCCACAGACTACTCAGCTTACAAAGTGAGTTTGAGGTCAGAAAGGTCCACTTCGCAAGACTCTGACTCAAAAAAATAGAAAGGGGACTAGGGATATAGTTCGGTGGTAGAGTCCTTGCTTAGTGTGTTCATGGTACTGGTTTAATCTCCAGTATTGCATAAGCATGGGTATTTGCATTAAGAACTTGTCATTTCAGGCTGGAGAGGTGGCTCAGAGGTTAAGAGCACTGACTGTTCTTCCAGAGGTCCTGAGTTCAATTCCCAGCAACCACATGGTGGCTCATAACCATCTGTAATGAGATCTGGCACCCTCTTCTATATATTTAATAAATAAATCTTTAAAAAAAAAGAACTTGTAATTTCTTTTCCTGATGTAATTCTCA
>LZPO01119081.1:0-10947 GCA_001675575.1 Neotoma lepida | reverse complement strand
CAAAAGTCATTTCATAAAAATACTAAGGCATCTTTTCATGCTCATCATCCTATGCAACTGTCATAACAGTCATAACAGTCTCAAGGGGCTTAATAATGTGTATCTCCCCACATGGGGGGGGTGAAGCTTAGTTGGTAGACTTGAGAGACCAGATACAATAATCACTAGGCTACCAAGGGCTTTGCAGGAATGAGAAATATCACTTCTCTTTTTAAAAATTTGGTATGGAAAAATCTAGTTATTTTCTTAAAATGCTATTTAAGCCAATGATTCATAGACTTTTTTTTAAACTAATTTTCTAGTGCTTGGAATCTAACCCAGGGACTCATGTGCCTTGGGTAAGTGCTCTGTCATTGAGCCACATTATCTTTTTTTTTTATTTACTTTTCAGTGCTTTGGGCCCAACTCTAAAGCCCAACTCTCTGGTTCTAGAGTTATAGGCATGCACCCCATTTGTAAACAAACATATTATAATTTCCTGCCAAATTTCTAATATGGTAACTAAGGATAGATACGATTCATCTTAGTAAAATATTTTAANAATTTCTTAGAGTGTAAAGAAATCCTGAGATTAACTGTCTGATCACTGCTATGAGCCTAATGAGTTCAGTCAAATTCAACAACCAAATGAGTTCTGAGAAAATACCTCATTTCAAAGCCCCTCAGTGTCCCTCTGAGCAATGTGGCCTTTTAAAGCAAACGGATGGTAGGAAATGGCCTACTATTTATTCTAACCCATACCTGTCCTGTGTTGAAAGGACTTTCATAGACTTCACATTTATATGCTGGCAGGAAAGTGCAAATAATCTAATTTCATAAAACACCACAAGCAAGAACAAGTAAGACGATATAGATACTGATAAGGTTTTCTAAACTTTGGGAATTTAAAAGAAGCTAGAAATCTGGAATTTTATGTAAAATCCCCTGATTGCATTTAATATGGAAATGAAGCTTGCTTAAACAAACAAAACACTTGGCAAATCCAATCCAATCACTGTGTTTCATGTCCATGTCACATTGGGGAATATAGAAGAAGAAAAAAACAACTCTTCAAGGCCTGTCCTTCAGGAGTATTGAGTACACATTAGCTCCCCCTCTCCCTCCAGGGCATAAAGAAGGAGGAGTAGCAGCAAGATCTGGAAAGCAGAAGGCACTGAGTAGTGGCACCACTGTTGGTACTATATACTGCTTGCTTATTATAATAATAAAAACTATAAATATCATCAGAAGTGTCTGTTCAGAGGTTATCAGGGTTAATACTGTGATATATTTTTAAGATTTATTTTATGTATATGAGTGCTCTATCTACATGTACACCTTTCTGCCAGAAGAGGGCATTAGATCCCACTAGAGATGGTTGTGAGCCATCATGTGGTTGCTGGGAATTGAACTGAGGACCTCTGGAAGAGCAGCCAGTGTTCTTAACTGTTGAGCCATCTCTCTAGCCCCTTGGTATATTTTAATATGCAACCCATTACATGAAACTAATACTAAGCATGGAGATTCTCCAGGTGTACATATATATGCTGACATTGGACTGAGTACGTACCTTAGTTGGTACAGTGTGCAGGAGATCCTGTTTGATCCTTAGTGCCACATGAGTTAGATATGGTGGCAGATGCCTGAGATCCTAGCACTTGNGGAGTGAAGGTAGAAGGATCCAAATGTTGTCATCCCTGGCTACATAGTGAGTTTGAGGATAGCTTGAGAGATAAATGAGACCCTGTCTCAAGAAAAAAAAAATACAGTCATAATCCATACTCAGTTTTGATCCTGCCACATTGTATTAATGAACATTTTTATATACTAAATTTTAAGATGGTATTTCTAATTTTACTAATGTATAGCTCTGTATCAAAGCAAAAGGAGACCACAGCCCATCCTTTCTGGTAATGACACACAAATGGTTGCTATTATTAAAAAGAATAGCTACTAGTCAGACACAGTCTAACAAGTGATACAGTATTTTTCCCTATTTTTATATCATCTCTGGCTTGATAATGGGAGATTGCCTAATGTTTATACTGAAGTCAAGTCCCAAATCTCGTTATCTTGGGGACAGAATTCTTTCATAGACTGCAAATTTAGATGTCTACAGCTATACACAGATAAACTAATTTCATGAAACTGAGAAAGTAGTGACAATTATTTGTGGTTTTCTGAATGCATTTGGACTATTTCCCAACATGTGACCATCTATGAGGACAATAAGATGGATTCACATCTTTATGCTTGACTCTCCTTGGTTTTCTCTTTGTGAAAACCTAGTTGTTACCATGTGACCAACTTGTGTCTCAAATCATAAAGTTCTATAAAAGGTTTTTTTATAACTGGGGCAAGATAAAACAAATGCAGAATAAAAATGGTGAGAGCATCACATATCATGCAAATTTAATGAGCAAAATAAATCAGTAGGGTAACAAGTTTAAAATATTAGTGCATAGGCTGGGTTTGCAACAAATGGCATATACGGTTACTCTCCAGACAAACCCAGTTCTTAACCAGCTTGAAAGTCATATAGAAGGCTCCTTCCGTGAACTTATTCAGTACTTACACCACCAGTAATTCAGTATTTACACCGAGCAAGGCCACCAGGTCCTGTCCATATCTGTTATTCTATGCCGCTGTTATTCAGGTTACATTATCTTATCAGGCCCAAGAACTCTGTCACTCCAAAGGCCTGCTTAGGACGTTGACAGTCTTGGGAAAGATTGAACGTTAGTGGTCCACTACTGTGCTCTTTGGCAAACCTCCAGCTATGCTGGTCAGTCTTGCCTACACTGTGTGGCATCACCTTGGAGCTGTTGCCCCAGCTCTTCTTCCTGTGAACCTCCCAGCCCTTTCTCTCATGCCCCATTGCATGGGACCTTCCTTCTCTCTCCTACTGTGCCAGCATACTAATATGTTCATCTTAATGGATTAAGATTTTACAAAACACNAAAAGGACAGTGTATTTTAAGCCCCTCTTATTCTTCCCTTTGGCACAATTACCCAGAGTCTAACTTCTGCTTGAAGTAGAGAAAGAGGAAAACCTAGGGAGAAAACAGCCACAAACATTTCAGTAAAGGTTTAGAAGTGGTANCAACCACCAAACTTCACAGTAATCTAGCAGGATTCAAGGAAGAGCTTCTAGATGCTCGGCCTAATGGGTGTGTTGCTCTTAAACATTAGAGAAGAGTCAGGACCTTCCAAGTGAATGAGGTTGCAATGAACCAGGACATGAACAGTGAACAGTCATATTCTGTTCAAGAAGTACAAAAACCAGCCGGGAGCATGAGATATGCTAGGAGGTGCAGTAGGTTATAGGAGGTGTTGGTGTCAGCNAAAACACTATTTTATTGTTTTAAAGACAACAGAGCATTTTAAAAAGGAAGATGAAATNGAGAAAAAAGAGCAAAGCTTTAGAATGACTGCCAGAGAAGTCCTCCGGAAGAGGGGTGTCTTACACTTGACAAAGAAGATGACATGAAATTTACCTCTCAGCATTAGGTTTCTGTGTGGAGGCTAATGACACCACCATAGTTACTAAGAGCATAGCAACGGGTTTATTATNGAGGGGAGCATAAGGCAAACACTCAAGCNAATCCAAAATAGCTCAACAAAGCGGTTGCGCATGTTACTCACCCATTTGTACCTGAAAGGGGGCAAATTTCACATCAGTCCTGGAACACAGAGGTGCACAATAATTTCTGGAAATCACACATTTTACACTGTACCTTTGGAGGTAGCTAATCAAGTTGGGAAGTATATTTTTGATTTTTTGCCTTATCCTCTTTTTTCCTAATGATANCTAATTTTGTCTTTCAAAGTTGTTCTCTATACCACGTCATCCCACAATGTCTNTTCTTCTAAAATAAAACTAGGTTGGTGCTCAGTCAGTATCATTTTATTCCCAAGCCCCTTCTGTTGTTATTCCCAAGAATCTGTTTTTAGCTAACTTAAAACTGAGAAACGTTCGTGACAAACTGACAGGTNTTGTGTGGTGTTTTATACTTGACTTGGCAAATACGCATCAGACCTCAGATGTCCAAGCATTGATATTGAAGGCAAGTATACGCCTATGGACTGCCATGTGTGGAGGCTGTACGGACCCTATCTCTTCTTGTTGGTCATAGTGCCTCATAGTTTCACCATCTGACTGTGGGGTAAGGGAAGTGTCTAAGACAAAAAAGAAATTAGAAAGGCATCAATTTCAGTGTTAATTTTGCTTCTGAGGTATCTCACTTGCCTCATNCTCATCTTGGTCTTAGTAGGATTTAGTTGCAGAAAAAACTTATTANCAGGCAAATATTTGTCTAACTGATAGAACACCTAGCATCATTACTGGGCCAAGAAACTATGGCTAGACAGGTCATAAGTCCTAGGGGAGAACCTTCTACTATCATGTTGTAAAGGGAACATAGTATTAAATGATTCCTAATGATATCACTAATCCCATAGATCAATGTTTCTCTTAACCCTCATCCAAGAAGCTTCTATGTGCACTAGATGGTGATTAACACAGAGACCCACACCTGGCCAATGGGCAGAGAACAAGAGACTGAAAAATACTCAGCCCTAAAAACAATGTGTGTGTGTGTGTGTGTGTGTGTGTGTGTGTGTGTGTGTGTGTATGCCATACTTCCCCTTCTCAAGACTCAGGGACTGCTGTGGTAAAGAGGGCAGGAAAACCATAAGAGTTAGAGGCAGTTGATAACTACAAGAAAACATTCCTGGACACATCAAGAAAGCCACACATATGATTTCACATCAGTTGGGACAGCATGCACAAAATCTGTGCAAGCCCAAACCAGGCAAAATCCCAGCAAGGAGAGGGGAGTTGGGCACACAATCCCACCACTAGNTGTTGAGTGAATGACAATTTTTAGCTGCTTGGAAAAGGAGGTTCAGTTTTCACTAAGAGTATAGGTCCTGGTAAGTTGATGGTGTACAGAAGACCACACATTTAAGAATATTTAGGGCAGTATAAATTGGTCTTCAAGGACTCATAAGGACACAAAGTTGGATGGATAGGGAAGGGAGTGAATCTGGAAAGAGTTGGGAGGTGAATATTACTAAAACATATTGTTTTGGAACTCTCAAGTGTGTGTGTGTGTGTGTGTGTGTGTGTGTGTGTGCGTGTGTACATGTGTGTGTGTGTGTATACACCTGTGTGTATATATTGATTTGAATGAGATGTCCCCATGATCTTGACACTAGAAGACTTGGTCTCCAGTTGGTAGTGCTAAGGAAGAATGTCACTAGAGATGGCCTTTGAGAGTTTAAAGAATCATACTTTTCTAGTTTGTTTTCTCAGCTTCATGTTTACAATTCAAGGTATGAGTTCTCAGCTTCGTGCTCTGACCATCATGCGTCAACTCTGCCATCATGCGTCAACTCTGCCATCATGCCTCAACTCTGCCATCATGCCTCAACTCTGCCATCATGGACTCTTGCCCTCTGGACCCATAAACCCAAATAAACTTTTCTTTGCATAACTTGCCTTGGTCATGGTATTTTATTACAGCAATAGAAAAGTAATTATATATTTACACGCACGTGCACACATTCACATACACTCACACACATATATATATTGAGTAATATACTAAAAGAAGTTTACACACTTATATATAATAAACTATATGAATGGATAATAAATACATACACATACATATATAAACATATACACACATACATATATGTGTACACAAACACACACATGTATATGCACAGGCATATGTGCACACATTAAAAGAAACACTATCCATGATAATAGTTTGTTTGATCATTATATGATTTGTGGATTGGGCAGCACTGAGCAAAGGAGTTCCAGAGAGCTCCAGCCAGCAGCNTGAGGGACAAACTTTTGTGTTCTAGACTCAGAGGCTCGGCCATAGCTGAGTGTTCACTTTATTTGGGCATGCTGTGTGATAAGGCATTGTCCTTATCCGGGCAAGTTCTGACTAGTTGGCTACCTGTGATTATCGCAAGTTTAGCTGGTTGTGATTGGATATACCATTGTTATCTGTTACAGAAATAATGCATATTCTAAGATAGATTTCAGATTGTTTGCATATTGATTTAGCCTGCAGTTTGATATATGTAATCGAAGTAACAACCTCGGGCTAAAGACCTCCTACTTTCTTACTTTAACAAACATACATGTGTAAATGGATATATATGACACAATTCTCTCTCCTCTCTCTTACTATTTCTCTCTCTTCTCTTCCTCTATCCCCCAACCTGTCCGCCCTTCCCTTCCTCCCTTCTCCCTTCATCCTCCTTTCCTGTTATACCTCAGCATCATCAGATGGTCGTCTTTCTGTGGAATGCTCACTTTACGATGCCAAAAAGTGAAGAGGCAAGGTTTTTATAATCTACCTGCTGTTCTTCTCTGCCCACAATGTGTCACACTCCCAGCACGTGGAATTAACAACTGCCACTCAAAGCAACATGGCTCCTGTAGTGTGCAGGTGCACATGAGAGTTCACCACAGGGCACCAAGCAGCTGCTGCCTCATCTGTGGGAGCAGCTGAGGTAGCATTTATGATGGTGGGCAGACAATCCGTAGGGAAGGGGAAAAAAGATAAAACATAAACTCAATTTCATATTCAGACTGGAAATCTTCAAAACCACAGCCCTGAATCACGTACCTGCTCCTCTGCCCTCACAATCCATCCACCAACCTGATCCCTGTTGGGGCATCTGCCATGTCTGGACCAGGAAACCTCACAGGGTTTTACTGGTTCCCAGAGACAGGCAGTTTCCAGGGATTCAGGAAGGAAAGTAGCAACCTTTCCCTGGGAAGTCCTTAGACCTCTGAGAGCCAGCCACACAGTCCATAAAGGATTGGTCTCACCTACTAAGTGGTCACAGGAGGTTTTTCCCTCCCCCTTGCCACAGAGGCAGCTGGGGAGCTGAATCCACTTTGAGACAAGAAGAACAGCATTCACCTCTAGTCCTAAGGAAAGAGAAGTCAGAATGGGACAGGGGGATGGAGAGACGTTGATCACCCAAACTCCACAAAACTCTGAAGTGCTTAACACTGGGGCCAAGGAGNTGGCTCAGCTGCTAAATATGCCTGATGACTTGTGTTCAATCTCCAGGACTCACATGGTGAAAGAACACATGTGTGCATATGCACACACACACTCCACAGTGACTGGATCAGGGAATATCTACATACAAATTGGAGTTTCTTCTTGAGGTCAGTAAACAAATGCATGAATGAGTGTTGTTTCCACACCCCAGATACCTACATAGTGCACCTCAGTGGCCAATATGAGAGGCAGTTACTGGTGATTGAGAAGTTCAAACACGCTTCCTGAATCTTTCAACTGCATGACATCAAGTGAATCCCTTCATAACTGCACCTGCTGATTTTAAAACTCAGAACACAGGAGCGTTTGTACTAAAAGAACCCTAGACTTCCTTCTACCACTGACATTATTTTCTTTGTTGATTTGAATGGAAAAGCTCGCCACCCTCTGGGCAGCTCCTAGATTGTGGCCCATGCTCTTCCTTGATACACAGTGATGTCAGGACACCTGTTTCCTTGAATGTCCCCACCTTCCTGTGCTGCTTCCATCCTAGTCTCACACTTGAATGCCCGCCTTAAAGGTAAAAACAGCAGTCTGCATTGTCTGAGTGTCACTCACTTTGACTACCATGTCAACTCCATGTCTAAGCAACTCTCCCCAGCCAGTGAAGGTCATGGAAGGTGAGTTGTTTAATGTGGAGTGAGACTAAGAGGCCAAAAACCTACTGCCAATATCCTAAAGTGCAAGAGATAATGGGAAAGTACTGAAGGCCACCTTTCAAAATACTAACAAATCTTTGTTTTTGCCAGGGGTCAAAAGAACCTACTAAAGCTTTATTCTTCCAAAACGTAGGCTACTCTGAGGTGTCTTGGACCAGTGGATTTAAGCTGTTGCCTGGCAACAGCCCTAAAGCAAGGATGGCCTAAGGCCTAAAGAAATCTGGTAAATTAGGAAAGAAAATTGCCTTGGTGCCTGTGTCAAAGTCATTCTGGTTTTGTAGTTCTTTAAAAGGACAGTAAAAATCTGGCACACTGAATATATTTTTCCTCAGAAAAAAGCAAAAGGAAGAAGTTGACTTGGCTAGAGGAGAAAACATGCCTGATGCATTTTCCCTAAACCTATCATTTATGAGTTAACGGTGGCCTACATTCCTAAAGTTTTCCCTTCACCATCCTATTGAATTTCTCAATAATCAAAGGAAGAATGGCACAGGAAGACTTTCATTAGCTGCTTCACAGTGTGGCTCCTCTGTAGTTTGTTTAAATACTATAGTATTTAACCTGGCTTACTTTTTTTTTACAGTTCTAGTTTGTGAAAGTCTGGCTAACACTGTCTTTCTTAAGAAATGTATTGAATTTTTCTCTAGAAAGATTTCAACACACTTCCATATCTGCCACCCTGTTTCAGATGTGACAGTCAACACTACCTGTGGCAGTAAATAAATCTCCAAACTCCAGGTAACCTAAACCACATAGGATTATTTCTTGCTGAAATTAAGTCCAGTACATTCCATCTCAGTAGCCTGGTGCATCATGCAGCTATACCATCTGGATCCTGTGACATCATCAGGATAGAAGAAATCTGATGGTTCAAATGGTTCTTATTGCCTCCATCCACATGACACCAACACACTAGCCTGATCTAGCCACAGACCTTAACCAAACTTTTCTAGAACCTACAAGCTATAGGAAACAGCCCAGAATTTAGTAGACACTAACTACACTGTCATGCCATAAGCAAGCACAATGATAGGAAAGATGATGCAGAAATGCAGGTTTGATGCATCAGGTTGCTATTGAATCCTGGAGGCAAGTCACACAGAAGACCTGCAGCCCACAGAAAAGGGCTTCTCTGATGATGCAGGGAGAGCCCATCAGTCCCTGGTCCAGGTCTGACATCCACCCCTGCTATCCCTGTGAAGTGCCCAGAACATGAAGGGCAGTAGAATACTCAAATACCTTCTAATGCTCCTCAGTTCTTCCATCGCACGGTCTGGATTAATATGCCATCCAGACATCCAACCACGTTGACAGGAAGCCTTCTGGTTTCTATCCCCAGGTTCAGAGACCAAGAATTTGATACTAAAGAAATATACTGTATAACTAATGTTATTTATGTTCATTAAAGTTGTCAGTTCATTAAAGTTGTCAGTTGAAAACGTGTCCAGAGCTCTCTAGTGTGTCTACCTACACTGTAGCTCAGATATTCTCCAGGAGCGAGCAAGAAATGGTCTCTAAGAAAGAGATGTCTGTCTTATGCAATGGGCTAATGTTTTTGTCACTTTAATTTCAGAGAGAGAGAAAATGAGATTGAGAGAGATTGCCTGGCTTATCTGTGTATATGACCTGTAAATGCCAAAGCCGGAGTAGGAGCCCAGGATCTATGAGTGCTAATCCAGTGCAAAGAGTTTGGTTCAGGGCATGCCCAGAGCTAGCTCCTATTCTCCCCAATGATTTCTTTGCAAATGTCAAAATACTATCATGTGTCCATGGGGAAGGAAATGAGACAGCCAGGCCACTCTGATAACAGCCCCTGCAGTGTCAGCTCTGGGCTACTAATAGACAGCAACAAACACATGCTTAAATCAGGCAGAAATTAGTNGTATGATTAAGATGATCAAGGGTCTCTGATGGAGTAATTGCATCCCTGTAGGGTGTTCAAGTGGCTTTGGTTTGCTGCTGCCCAGACTAGAAACTGCAGTCTCCACAAGGGAATTGAAGGAAGGGGAAACAGTCACAGGCATGGAGCTTTCAAAACTAAATAATATGTGAATAGCTGAAATGCTGTTCAGGAAAATTATACCTCTTTAATGGCTGTCTTTATACTCTGAGAAAGAAAATGTCTAAATAGTAGCATTGTAGCACGGGCCGGCCCTAAATCCTGCCAGGTGAGAGTGATACACACACACTTGCGTAATCACAGCCAGACTTCTTTTGTAAAAGCCTTGGTTAAGCCCTTGTGGACTTTGCAAATGTGTTTTAGTCTTTCTACATGATAACATCTGGACAGTCACACTACTAAAGGGACAATACAATCATAATGTCAGTTTCAAAAAACCCCATAACCCCCAAGCATACCCCTGGTGAAGGAGATACTGGATTGTGAAAACTGGTAAAACAAAGACTCCCCAGGCTTCAGTGAGATGTCACATGCATCCTAGAGGAAATGGGTTGATTGTCACTGATGTCATCTGTGTAGAATTCTTACGATACCATCTAGCTCCTTGATCATAAACGAAGAAAAACCAGTCTCATTTGTTTGAATTAGCCAAGTGCATTATTTACAAGTCCCCTGTGGGTTATGAAATCTGTATTCTCTTAAACAGAGTAAGAGTTGTTTAGATTTGATAGAGATTTTGCATTTCTGTAATTAGATTTTGGTATGAACAGGTTCCTGGANTGCTGTGGTTCAGCTCCCCATTTTCCAACTTTAACTGATACAAATGTAATAAGCATCAAGTAAAAATGATACTCACTGTTTGAAAATGTGGTCTTTCCTCCAGCTAGTAGGCCCTAGCTAAGATGTTCATTATCCATGTCAGGCAATAACAGCTACAAATTCTGCTCAGTCACACCCCTGTCCCAGCGACAACCAAGACTCTGTCGCACACTGTGTGGCTGAACAATAGTGTTTGGTGTAAGCACTAAGTACATTTTGACCTGTAGCTGCATCTTCATGATGNTTCCATCAGAATGCAATCTCATGGCAAACTGAACAGCAACGGCAATAAGAATGTCCTACAATAGTAATTCTCAATTTCACAAACCTTTCTTCAATGATCATAAAAATTCAGTCTTTTAAAGTCATTAAAATAAAATAAAATTAATAATGGGACATAGATCCATGCTATTTTAAAATTATGCACATCATCTCACACTCCAAAGATTTTAACACACTCCTGACTTTGACTTTTTCATATCACTCT
>LZPO01119079.1:0-10965 GCA_001675575.1 Neotoma lepida | reverse complement strand
CTCTTTTAAATCCTCAAGATTATAAAATTGAGCTTTTATTAAAAGGGGAAAAACTGACTCCAGAACAGAGAAGCATTATTGAGGTGGTGAGCTCTATCTACTCTCTGACCAGGTGATAAAAAGACAAAATCAACTTTAAATAAAACTAAAGCGGTTGTACGTGGCAGAGCACAAATTCCAATCCCTCACAGGGCAGCAGCCATGTGTGCTGGAAGATTCTTCTTGGGTGGGAGTTTTTCGGGGGGCCCATGATTGTTAAACTCATGAACTTGTACAAGTTTATATTTGGCCAGCTCCGGGCCCCACACCTGTTCCGTTCAGGCATTAGTCTTAAGCACATGTAAAGCAAATGAATACATCTGTGCGGCAGTGGGTAAAAATAAACGAAACTATTCTTGTAACACTATCAAAGGGCTCTGATCAAGTAGAAGATCTTATTCCATGGCATAAAGTGGTCAAATTGGATGTTTCCTCATGGTCGCTGACGGGTGTGTCTCACTCGCTGTTTATAAAATAGCTGACCTCCATTCCAGGAGGATGTGTGGTAACCAAAGTCAATGTCATTTACTCAGGGTCTCTAGCAGCGGTTTCAATGCCTCTGACGCACACCTTCTGCATGTGTTCCTGTCACACAGAGACCAATGCTTGCTACTTAGCTGAAGAGGCCCATTTAAAGCAAGGGGTGCTGGACGGGGTGGATTACAGGGTAATTACCTAATCCCCAAGTCCAAAACATGAACTGCTCCCAAATCTCAAACTTTTTAGCCACCGACATGATTCCTCAAGTGAGTTTCATGAACAGCTTTCAAAAATGAATATAATCCCCTCAGGCCGTGCATGCAAGGCGTGTAGGAGTCACCAATGAGCCTTGAGTTCAGGTCATCCCCCACAAAGTGTTGCATCTACTCTGCCTCTGCCAGTCACTTCTATTCCCAAGAGTAGAATTCTGTGTCTTTTCAAAGCCATAATTCCTCATGTTGTGTTTACTTGTTATTAAAATTATATAACCACATAGGAATATGAAGAGTAAATTATTACAGTACTACAAAATGGTATTTTACTGAAATATTTTGGGAAGACTCACCAGTGTTAAAATATGGTAAAAGATCATGAAAACTATTTCACTCCCAAGTTTGAAAATGAACAAGGAGGTCTCCCAGATGTGGGTTAGGTTAAAAACTATGGTTTTAGATGATTGCCAGTGAACTTACAGTAAAGACGGGTATGTACAGTTCTATTTATTAATATTAAAATTAAAGTATAATATTTTCAATGTGTTGAAATTTGGTTTTGCAGCATGTTAAAGATTTAGCTCCTGGACTGGGATTATTGGGAGTAGTGTGAGTTTTAAGAGGTAAGGCCTGGTGGGAAATGTTTTGGTTATTGACAAATGCCCTTAATTTGGGTTCTGGAACTCCAGTCCTTTCCTCCTCTCTTGCCTGACCAATATATGGTGAACATTTTGCTAAACTACATTCTCAGTGCCCTGAGGTACTCCCCCACCACAGGCCAAAAAGCAACCAGGCCAATTGGCCTTGGACAGAAACTTCCCAAACCATGAGCAATTATAACCGTTCCTCTTTATAAATTGATTGTCTCCAGTATTTTGTGACTGCTACACAAACTAACACATATTGTAACTATGTCTTTTTATTTCTTAACCGTAGGCAGATTTTTCTGTCCCACCTGCCAGCTCCAAAATAGCCACACGGAGACTTATTATGAATTATGAAATCTCAGCCAAGTCATTCCATGTCTGGTTGGCTTCTCCACTCTTCTTCCCAGCATCCTCTCTGCCCTGAAAATCCTGCCTAGCTATTGGCCATTCAGCTTTTTAGTAAACCAATCTGACTGACAAATCTTCACAGTGTACAAAAAGATTATTCCACAACACTTAACTAATATTATTTTAAATTTTAAATTCTAATTGTGCTGAGACATATTTTACTGTCCAGTAAGATATAGACAAGGTATGGCAGTGTCTCACATCACCTCTATTCAAGGAGTTCATGAGTGTAGACTTTTTGATAAAGAATGTATGTGTCTATCAGCAATCTCTTTAAAGAACCAAGTCTCCTTCTTCATTTGCACAGTAGAAGCCAAGAACACAGGTAGCATCATTCCTTTGAAATCCCCATGCTCTTTACAAGGACAAATTAATCAACAAGCAGTCCTGCTCAGATCATCCTGAGGTGGATAGAAGAATTTATTGGCTACTCTGAGGATGTCATGTGTGTGCTGACAGCTAGCAGGTGTCTCTGTGCCATCTCTGGGGAGAATTATACTGCTGCTCATCTCCCTGGTACATTGCTTCCTGGTCTCTAGTCTCAGCAATTTCCAGCATTATAAATTGTGAGAACTCTGAGAACATGAAAGCCACCTTTGTTTGTGGTCCAAGACATAAAAGCTCAGACCCTGAGGCTACTCACTCATCAGGGGACCAGGGGCACTTCAACAGTCCTATGCCTGCTTCTGTAAATAATGGTGATGGACTCATCATGCCAGTAATAGCACTAATGGAGAATCATGTTCATCAAAGCATAGGTGACCATTGTAGGCACAGAGGATGAGAAGCGTGGGCTATGGACTTCCTGTCATCCCTCTTGCTGTCTTTTCAGAATTCCTGAGTCTGGCTATTTGTAATTTGGAGTCCTGTGTAAGTTCATGGGACCTGATTTGTACATTTACTGTTGAGAGCAGATGTGGAAGTCTTTTCTCAAACCTTCTTGTCTCAGTGTAGTTCTCCTGCCACCTGTCCATTTTCCAATACAGACTTAATAGAAATGTAAGAGCAGTAACAGAGGCTTTAGGTGACAATCTAATATGCTCTGAACTACAGCACCCCCGTGAGTGATGGTTTCCTACGGTTTGAGTGATGTCACTGTGTCTCTTCACTTATGGCCAGCAGTGTGACTAATAATGAGTGGGAAGGGTAAAATACATTAAACTTCCAATAGGGATAGCTCAGATGAGTGATGAGAGACCTTTCATAAAAGATGACTGTCGTTGGGAGCTGGAGAGATGGCTCAGTGGTTTAAATGCATTCTGGTTCTGGGGGATCTGGTGCCCTCTTCTTGCTTCCATAGGCTCCTACATACGCTGTGCACATAAATTCACACATATATATTAAGTGAAAAAAATACATAATCTCTAAAAATATTATTGTTGGTGAGTATTGACTGGTATATTGTAGTTGTGATGATTAAGTGAGAAAACAATCCCAAAGGAGTAATGCATGATATAATCCCATCATTTTGAAAAAACAAATTGCATGTAAATAAAAGTCACAGGGAGACTATGTAATGACAACCTTTGGATGTATGATTATAGAAATTTAAATTTTCCTTCTTTATGCCTAACTATATTTTCTAATTTTCTATAGTAGATATGTTACTTTTCTCATTTTGAGTTTTAAGAAATATTTATTTTGTATTCCTAACCACTTGTATTGTGCATGTGGGTGCAGATGTGTTGCCATGGAGGCTAGAAACATCTGAAACCCTGGAACTGGAGTTACAGGCATTTGTGAGCTACTTGACATGGTGCGGGGAATCAAACCTGGGTCTTCTAGAACAGTGGTACTTGCTCTTAATGGCTGAGACAGCTCTCCAGAAAGAAAGAAAGAAAAAATCTAGATGAGTTAAGACCTGTGGCAAAGCTACTTATAAAACATTGACAACAATATTTTGATAAAAAATAAATGTCAACTCTGAAAAAAATAAGGAAGAAACTGTTTTTGAAAATCAGAAAGATTTGGGGGCTGGAAAGATGGCTATTGGTTAAGAGCACTGGCTGCTCTTCCAGAGGACACAGGTTCAATTCCCAGCACAAACATGGCAGTTCACAACTGTCTGTAACTTCAAGATCTAACACCCTCTCACAGACGTACATACAGGCAAAACACCAATGCACATAAAATAAAAATAAATAAATTATATAAAAAAGAAAATCAGAAAGATTTTATTTTATTCCACTTTTAAAAGGAAAGAGTCACCAAACAGCACATTTGTTAAGCAAACCACATGTCACTCGCAAGCCTAGTCTCAGCCTTAAACTACTTCTAAACAGAATCCAGGTCATATGTAAACAATCACAATAATTTGAAATCTATAAATTACAATCACATATAACACAGAGTAACTTATTTCCCTTTTATGACTTGCTAAGATATCACTTTAAGGCAAAGATACAGAGTGGATATATTTATCTTTGTAATAAAAGCTATCAGTTACTGAGGGCATTCTATGTGCCTATGTGTGAAATACTTATAGTGATATTAATGGCTAATATTTAACCTTCCTGCTTTTAGGATCTGAGTGCTTTTATGCTGATGTTATAGTTGCTGAAAACTGAAAACTCAGAAGTTGAATTTCTCAACAATTAAGGGGTAGAACAACTTGCACAACTAAACAAACAAACAAAAAGACCACTTACTGGCTATTTATTAAAACTGCTTTGTGTTAGTCATGTGAGCTGATATGTGAACAAGACACCGTCCCCCTAAGAAGCAGACATCCAGTTAGATGCAGGAAGCAAATTATAAAAGTGATAACCATTACAAAAGAGTGTGAAGTAGGTCTTCATTATCTTCCCTGCATGCAAGATATTTAAACATGAGCTGAAGCAGGATTAGGAGTTAACTAGGCAGAGTGGGTGTGGGAAAGAATCCCAAGCGGAGGGCACAGTGTGTGCGAAGGCACTGAGACTAGTTTAGCTATGACAATGTGCACAATCAACCATCTCCAGCTTCAGATTGAAACAGTCAGCATTTACTTTTCTGTGGAGGCCTATGGGCTAGCTGCAACTGTCTGGGCATGACTGGAGTCAAAGTCTCTTTTTTATATTATGTGTCTTCTTTTGATCAAGAGCTTTCCGAAACAGTCCTTTTTCATGGAACGTGACGTGAAGGTAAGAGCTCAAATGAAACCATAAGAATGCACTAAAGTGCAGCTAGCAGAGCCCAGGGGTGGTAGCGCACACCTTTAATCCCAGCACTTGGGAGGCAGAGGCAGGTGGATCTCTGTGAGTTCGAGGCCAGCCTGGTCTACAGACTGAGTTCCACGACAGCCAGAGCTACACAGAGAAACCCTGTCTCAAAAATCAAAACAACAACAACAAAAAGTGCAGATATCATATTTAGAAATACTTCATTGGCTACAGTCAGTCCAAAAATCCATGAGAGGGAAAAATATTTTACCCACAGCAAATACTGGCATCACTTCAGGAACATATGACATAGGGTGTGGATGAAAAATTTAATGTGGCTATGAGCTGAAAATTGATGGACAGTGATTCAATCCATCTCACCTGGATTAATTAAGGAATCTGTTGCCGGTGTGCTGAAGTGGACCACGAAACAATGTTCTCAATTCTTCTTAGAGTTGGCTGTCCGTAGACATTTCTTAGAGCAGAAATGACATATGTTAGCCTTAAGCTTGCTACAAAAGAGAATGATTTAACCAACCTGCACCTGAACTCTATTCCCAAAGAGTTGAACACTGAAAAATGCAGGCTGAATAACCTTTGTTTGAAGTGTTGGGACCAGAAGTGTTATGGATTTCATAGTGTGAGGTGAGGGGTTAGATATATGCATAGTTCTTAGAGAGGGAACCATCACTGGGTCCTTCGTGTAGACGCCCGTCTAAAGAGCATCATGATAACTTTTATTACTTAATGCTTGATACTAAATGGTATCTTCATGGACAAAGCCCCAAGTTCGAGTTTAAATCTTATCTCTCAAAGTGTTTAATCCCACCCTCCTTAGTCAGATAAACCCTCAGAGTCCTCAAATTTGTCCACACAAGAATCAATCTGAGTTCACCTTATCCTGTTCTCAGATTCTAGGAAGACCCGGGAAATGGAAAGAAAGAGGTAGATAGGATTTCATTCCAACTTTATTTTCTTCCCCTCTCTTACATGTATCACAGGATTTCTTCTGTTGCTTGCTTTCTGCCATCATTAGGAAGCAGGTTCTGGGACATGGGGCCTTTATTTACCTCATCTACCTAAAAGCGTATGCTTGGCACAGCTCAGAGTGTCTGAGGTGGAGATGGTTTGCAATAAATGTTTGTCAAATAAATAATTTGATCCAGGTTTACACAACATAGACATCATCTGCACTGAACTGATTTTACCAAGTCATTAACTTTTGGTTTTCCTTTCTCCTGTGTGTTTTGTTTTTTTTTGCGATGAGGTCTCACTCTATAGCCAGGTCCCCTAAACTCACAGTGACCCACCCGCTTCAGCCTGTCAAATTCTTGGATAACAAGAATAAACCACACACACAGTTGAATCTCCTTCTTAAATATATTTTTACACTCCTAAAAGAGCTTCTGATTGCTCAGCACAAATAGTGCCTGTTGAGAACTAAATAACAGCCTTATGTACGTTGGGGAAGTCCCATCAGCTCAAATGAACATAAACGGCAAAATCCAATTACCAGAACCAAATAACTGCTACATTCAAACCAAGTGCAGAGGAATCTAACTGCCTGTCCAGATTCAGCCCTAATAAACGGTTTCTTCCCTTGTCACAGCTGAACTCAACCAACCTCTCAAAACAGAACATGATATGTAAACCAGCACACTTACTGTGCCTATAGTTCAATCCCTTTATTAGAATTTCCAATACGGATCCCTTCTTGGCCTTTTCACTAAGATCAAGTGTAGAATTTCTAATATGGGTCACAATAGAACTGCTAGTGACTGTAGAAATAGGTAAAATTAGGTTTCATCTCTGTGTCTTAGGCTTTTATGCTTTCTTTTGTTTAAACACAGACTTTGTTAGATACTCAACTTAAAGGAAAAGATGTACCAGAGAGAGACAATGTATTTGAAGAAACTCTAGCCGGCCTAGGCCTGGCAAATATGGCTCTGCCAGGCCTTGCCCTTCTCCCTGATTCCCTCTGCCTTACTACAAACCCTTAGATTACATTCCTAAAGTTAGCCACCAAGGTCTATTTCCTTATTTGGCCATTTCCTCCTCCTGAGGCTAACTACCAAGGTCCAGCTATCAAAAGCCCTCTTTTGGCTGCCCTAATTAACATGCCCAATTAAAATTAAACACCTCATCCTAACACGGGTTTCCCCTTTACCTTTATAAACTGCCATTTTCCTATGGGCCACATCTGTCTTCTCTCTATCCAGAGGCTGTCCTTTGTCCTCTGGGACAAATATCCCAGCCCCCCTCTCCCTTGTTCCCTTCCCCTTCTCCCTCATCCTCTAACTCCTGTCTTTGTCTCTTATTCCCTGTCCTCTGTCCCTCTGGGGCAAATAAGTCTCCTTTGTGCTGAGAACTTGGTCTTGGGGTGTCCTGAGCCAATATTCTTCCTTTCAGTATTTAAACAGGTTGATGAAGAAAGCAACTGCAGATGAAAAAAAAAATTTTTCTATTAACCAACAGGAGGAAGCAACACTTTTCTTCAAAGAAAGAGCAGGTAAAGGAAACAGCAGCCAGGGGAGAACAATTCTTTTTTCTGTCACCAATACAAGAAGAATTAGTGTTTTAGTGTCATGGTGTCACTCTAGAGTGAATATCGAAAGCATAATTACCTCCATACAGTCCCTCAAGCTATAGCTATGAGGTTTGTTACAAACATTGCCTGACCTTCTGTATTTAGCCATTAAAAACATTGCATAAAATCTTTAAAATGTCTTGCAAGTTCAGCATTTCTCCATCTCATTGTTTCAGGCTCTGGTGCTCGGTACACTGTCAACACCTTCTGAATGGCAACAAGGCTGAGCAGCAAGAATGCTTCAGAGAACAAGGCAGACAATGTGAGCCTTATAGAGTTTGTATTTCACTGAGGTATGCCAAAAGGCAGCTTAAAAATACTACCAGTAAAGTAGCAGTAAGGGGCCTACTGAATGAAAATAGAGGATGAGGAAATTGGGAATGGTGAACTAAATAGACAAATAATATCTCACAAGTTATACCTTTGCACAGGGAAATAGATCATGGACTTGACCTTGGCTATAATTAGACATACCTCTTGCATTTTACAAGAGTTCTTATCATTGACCTATATTTGCATTTCTCTGACGGTCTTTATCAGTGCTGTTCTGGGAAATGGTATAGAACACTAAAGATTCTGCCTCACGTGCTGTTTGTGTTACAAGGTATAATTTCTTCCTGCTCAACAGAGGAGTGGGAGTGCAGAGGATTCTGTCTGGCCCTCACAGACTACTTTGAATTAAATCCAAGCTAACATATCTAATCAGATTACATTTCATTCGAGTATAAAAAAAATATTTTGAGGGAGCTGGTAAGATGGCTCCATGGTTAAAAGCATTTGTTGTTTTTCTAGAGGACATGATTTGGTCCCCAGCACCCCAGTTTGGTGGGTCACAACTGCATGTAACTGATAAGATAAAAAGGTACATTATTGACTCTACTTTTAAAAAGGAACTACTTGCTTTAAATATTTTACATTGGATTGGATTTTTGTATATTGTATACAATTTTGGACTCACCAAAATAGGAAAACTAATGAAATTTTTTGTCTGAATTTGTCAAATGTTAATGGACTGGACATTGTTAATTTATATAATGGATTTTTTTGTCTAAATCTGTCAAATGTTAATGGACTAGACATTGTTATTCTAATTCTTGACTGTATATATTGTATATACTTACTGTTTATAGTTTTTCTTTTATTAGTTATAACCTTCATTTATTATTTTATACAAAAAAGGGGAAATGTGGTTGATATATTGTTGACCCTAATAAAGCTTTCCTGGGGTCAGAGAACAGAACAGCCACTAGATTAGACACAGAGACCAGAAAATAGTGACACACACCTTTAATTCTAACATTCCAGAGGCAGAGATCTATCTGGATCTCTGTGAGTTCAAGGCCACACAAGGAACAGAGCCAGGCATGGTGGTACACACCTTTAATCCCAGCACTTGAGATCCCATGTCTTTGCTTTGGAAGGACACATGCCTTTAATCCCAGGAAGTGAAGGAAGGAAGTAGAAAGGTATATAAGGCATGAGAACCAGGAACTAGAGGCTTTTGAAGCTTTTAGTCGTTTAAGCTTTCAGGCTTTGAGCAGCAGTTCACCTGAGATCCTTTTGGGTGAGGACTCAGAAGCCTGCAGTTTCTCTATTGTTAAAGGCCATTGCTGAATCCATACAGGCTTGTCTGTTAACCATTTTAAAGGTAGAGCTATTGGTGTCTTTGAAAGATCAGCAGTTGCTGTGCCCTGTTCTTGTACAATCTGGATGGCCAGTGACTGCTCTTTATAATAATACCTCTTAATATTTCTCTCAGAAACATGTGTTAGTTTATGGTTTGTTTCTGAGGTTGGAGGAATATTAATATGGGTATTCCATTGTTGTAATAGATCACAACCCCATAAATTCACAGCTATATTAGCCACATATGGCCTTAATTTCCTCTCTGTCCTTCTGGTCCCGTACATTTGAGCCATCTTGTGCTCTGTTTCACTTGAGATAATGTTCCAATCCCTAATAACTGAACATTTGCCTCCTGAAGAGGCCAATTTGTATGACAAAATTCTGGTGCAATTATCATGATGTCAGCACCAGTGTCCACAAGACCTTCCAAGAGAACGTCATTTATTCATATTTTTAATTTCAGTCTTTGTTCATTTATAGAATTTTGCCAAAAAATTCACTTTGTAGTTTCTCCTGAATTTCCTGTTCTTTCTGCTATAACTGTTCTATCACCCCAAGCAATATGGTTTTTACAATAAGCATTTGGTTATTTAATTGTTCTGAGAAGGAGTTTCTTCTACGATGGCAGGAAAAGTCTGAACTGAATTTGCTGTGGGGGCCTGCGAGCGTTCCCTCAGGGACTTTCCCAAAGGCAGAGAATTACCTTGTCTATCCCTTGTTGATCTGTGTTCATTGGTCCAGTGTTTCCCTTTACCACACCTTCGGCATAATCCAGAAGGGAGGGGCATTCTGTTGCCAGTGTTCCTTGAAGAAACATTATTTCTAGAAATGCCCTGTTTACACTCCCTTTTCAGATGTCCTGGTTTACCACAGTTAAAATATCTGACATTATTATTTTTACTCAAAGATCTTGATATAACCTCTCCTATCCACATATCATCATGGTCATGAGACTCAATATTAATTGTGTCCTTGATCCAATCCTCCAAGGGTGCTGATTGTGCCTTTAACGGCCTGATTTTTCTTTTGCATGTTGCATTTGTGTTCTCAAAAGCCGAGGATTCAATTATTATCTGTCTAGCTTCGGAATTTGGTATCATTCTATTTACTGCTGAAGACAACCTTTGTAAGAAATCCATGAAGGATTCTCTGGGGCCCTGTATAACTTTTGTAAATGATTCAATTTTCTTTCCTGCTTCCTCAATTCTGTCCCAGGCATTCATGGATGCCATGCAGCATAGAATTAGGGTTTGGTTATCATATAAACATTGTCTGTGTATATCTGCGTATTCACCTTCTCCAAGAAGCTGATCCTGGGAAATTTCTATACCTCTAGTCCTATATTGCTGTTCTATAGTTTTAGCTTCCTCTTTAAACCATGTTCCCCACTGTAAGTGTAGACTGAGTTCTAGCACTGCAAAAGTGAATTCTTTCCAATCCTGAGGGATAATTCTATTACAAGTTGACCATGGGTTTAACATCTGCTTTACAAATGGAGAATGCATGCCATATGATACTATAGCTTCTTTAAATCTCCTTAAATCTAGCATTTCCACTGGAGCTCAATTAGCTTGTACAAGCCCTTGAGCATTTGGTAGTTCTTGTAAGGTTACAGGGTAGATTAAAGTCTGTTGTCTCATAGCCTGAGGCTGTTTCTATGTAACCATATAATTCAATCCTGAGCTAAGTTCACCTTTAAATTCGTCTGAGTCTGAATTTCTCTATAAGTAATTTTAACAGGTTTTTCTAAAGTCAATCCTGAGCTAGGTTCACCTTTAAATTCTCCTGTTTGGGTTTGAATTTCAATATAAGTCCTTTTAACAGGT
>LZPO01119078.1:0-10974 GCA_001675575.1 Neotoma lepida | reverse complement strand
TATGTGTTAACCAAATAACCCATAAATATTACTCTTAAAAGAGAAAGCTACCTTAAGGACTTGAAAGTAAATAACAATCATTATTCATGGAACTAGGGTGAGCCTGCCTCAGTTCCTGGGTGGGAAATAGCTGGGGGGGGGTCAGTCCTAAGGCGAAGAGAGACAGGTTCTGACACATAAAACTTCAGGCACTAGGAGGCTTGGCTTCACTATAAACAAAACAAAACAAAACTGAAAACAGGATGGGCAGTAACAGCTGGCCATATGACCATAAGAAAACTATAGAGTCTAGAGGCCAGAGCCCGAGGTCAAAGACAGCCCCGCTTTCTAGAAGCAACTATCTACCATAAGGTTCACGGCTGGCAGGACTGAGAGCTCCGAAGTTCAAGCAGGGCGCTTCACTTCTGCAGCTTCCTGTCACTAAGCAGTGTGTTTTAATACTGAGTGGGTACGGGAAACATAGACACTGTTCTTGTTTATAAGAGCCAAACTCCAATGCCATGGAAGGAGGAAGTTCATGGGAGGCTGGGAACTTGAAGAGAATTCAAGGCGTCATAGATTGAAAAGGCAGTTAAGCAGGCACCTGGAACATGCTGGTATATGCACACAGGCCACATGGTGATAAGCATACAGGCCTATAGACAAAGGCACACAGACAATGTAGTCAAAGTGGAGTCATAGAGCTCAGGCAGAGGCTTAAACCTCTGACCTCAAGGCTGTATTTACACAAAATCACACAAAAGTGCTACAAATAGTTATAGAACAGATTATAACATTTCTCCATTTATGGTTCCCCAGACATCTGGTGGCTGACATTTTATGCTGATTCACAGCACTGCCAATTTTTCCACCATGACCACCAGTGTAAGCCACGTTTTAGCTTACTGATACTAGATATACATACTAGCACCACTTTGTCTAAACATGAATTGTCCCTCAAGTCCTTCTCTTGCCTTTGTTCCATTCCTTTTATACAACTGCTGCTTTACCACAGCACCCTCATAAGGGTACTCTTTGGGCCCTTAATCCACAGTAAGAGTACAGAGAGCAACAGTCTATGGTTTGAGGGTTTGTAGATCCTGTAGGCACTCAGGCCCATCATTAGCTCTCTGGACAATGTAGATTCCCCATGCTCTCAGGCCCCATAGGCTCCTATAGTCAATGATAGCTTTCTAGGCTTTCTCAGGATCATTAGGATCTCAGGCATTTCTCCATCTCCTGGACCATATAAATGTAACCTTGAAGGTCAGAGGCTTGAACCTTTGCCTGAACTCTCACTTTCTTCATTCACCATCTGTCTGTCTATAGGCCTGCATGCTACCTACCTTGCACGCTGTGTGCTGCTGACCTGTGCTCCTGTGTTAGCCTGTGTGTGGCTGTGTGCCAGCATGTGCCTGGGTGTCCTCCCACAGTTGCAACACCTAGCAGTCTGTGTGATGCCTTCTTCTGGATACAGTAAACCATGTCATATCAGCCTATAATGCCTCGAATTCTGTTCAACCTCCTGGATTTGTGTGACCTCTGTTCCTGCTTCTGTACATGGACTTCACACTCCTGAACAAACCCCAATGCCCATATTCCCATGCACCCGGGAGAGACATCTTACCTGTGGTATTAGCAACCCCTGAGCATGGAGGAGTACCTCTCTGGCTCACACACTTCAAAGTGAAGTTTGGACAGTAGAGTATTCCAGTGGGCAAGCAAAGGGAGCTTTTGAAGGGAAAGCCATTGTAGAGACACTTCACAGTGTCAATGTTTAGCAATAGCCAACATTATGGGAAAGAGAAGAGTCCAGATTCAACTCACCCATCTCACCTGGCAGAAAAAGAAAGTCCAATACATCAGCCTTTGAAGGATTTCTTGCTCATTTTGTGCCCCCTACCTTTGTCTTGTTTTAATGCTTTGAGTATCATTATGACTTCACTTTAGCAAAGAAAGAACTAGAATTTAGCAGTCTGTGGTGGCTGAGTCAGCTGTTGATGAGACTGAGTCAGGAGAATTTCTGTGAATTTGAAACCAGTCTGGACTTTAGTGTGAGATTGTCTCAAACAACAACAAAACCAATTGCTACTAACTGACCAATAAATCTATATAAACTTAATTCTTAAAGTTAGAGTCTATGAGAATATTTTACTGAGTATCTATGTACAAATATTATTTCTGGGTTCATTTTGTAGAATTCTCAGCTGAGCATTTGTGGAGCAGGAGAAATGATGGGAACCAAATGTACCCTGTTCTCTCTGGGCGAGGGGGTGGTGGCGCAGAATTGGATGATGAAAAGTCCAGCTGACTTACAGAGCTGACTGATTATGTAGGTGAGAAGAAAACATTGTTATGGACATCAGATACAGATAAAAGATGAATGCCTTATAAAAGATGGGTGGCTGATACGAAGTAATGAATAAATTTTGTGATCTAAAATTGATGGAAAAGGGGTCAGCTTTCTAAAAGCTTGGAGTCCCGAAGACTCAGAATTGGAAAGAACTTCAAGGAGCTAGGGAAGGGCTTGAAAAGAACTTGCTTTGAACTATGTGCACTTTGCAAAATGATGCAATTCGATTTCAAGTCTCCTGGCATTTATTCATGTGGTTTTAGGGGCAGCCAGTATATGACATCAATATTGATGGCAAATTGAATTAAAAAAATACAGAGAAGGACCATTCATTTTACTAAATAAAACATTCTCTTTTTTATGTGAAATAAAAGCACTCTAAAATGGAATCCCATTAGCTCTGATAAATCCGAAGTTTGTGGCTATTCATACTAGTTTGTTCATTTTATACTACTATGTTCTTATTACCTCAGGTTATTTTCAATTCATTTTGTTTGAGATGAGATTTATAAAACATGGTGAATCTTTTCAGACTCTTCAAGGTTTTCATGGTTGGAATATGAATTCAACAAAACTTTCTGGAGCAACTCCTTTAATTCTGTATTACCATCTCTCTGGAAATGAAGAGTAAACAATGTGTCTTTGAAGTGGAGTCTGGAGCCATGATCACACTATTCTTGTTGGAGCTATTTATTTTGTTAATTCTAAATATTCAGCACCAGAAAAATATGCTTCCTATTCCATGAATGAAGATGCATTATTATCCCCAGGATATGATGGCACTCACAATTAAGTAAAAAAAAATTCTCTAGGAGAATGATCAGTTCTCTTTCATCCTCCTTTAGTCTAGACTAAACAGAAAAATAGGGTTAGCATGGGTGCTGTAGTATATCCAAACTATAAATAATATAGTCAATAAATACTGACATCACTACTTTTGATATCATTAAAAAAGAGCAATAGAAAGGAAGGTTTTCTAATGGTGAATACATAGACTTATGGGCAGATGAATCCTTATATATGAATACTTCTATTTCAATTAGACTTACTATATAATATCACTAAAATTTCAAGGCTAAATATGAGTTTGCAGTTTAGTAACTTGATTGTGGATACATGAAACATTGGTTGTAGAAGGCACAAGGAATCTGTGAAGTATTTGATTGACTAATGTATCTGTTCTTTCTAAAACTTCTTTCTGATAAATTATCAGAAAACTTCTTTCAAATTTCACTTTGTAGCAAAATGTGATGTAACTTAATGTTCACACAACATGAACTTGGGTCAGTTCACAAACTCAAAGTCATGTCTGTGTTCAGTGCAGTTCTGTTTCTGGTGTGATATGTCATGCCAGATATAAAGGAGAGAAGAGTATGAACTGATACACATAACAGATATGTGTTTTTTCTTTTAGGATTCTAAACGGGGGTCCAAGAAATAAAATTGGTTATGGGGTTCGTTATCTTTAATATTACTTTAACATTTGTCTTTACTGGGATACAATAGAGGTTGTCTACTTCAGCACATTTGCTGAGGGATAGTACATTCACAATGCTTGGCATGTGTATACTTAAAAAGCAATTGTTGAGTACTGACTTGATATATTTTACAGACTGTTATGTAAGATTGATAGTTCTTTGAGCTACTAAATCTCAGTAACTTAATCATAAGTAATTGAAGTCTCACGGACTATTTTAGGTTCAACATCAGTTCCTTGCTACATAAATAAAATATTTCTTGAAAAAATTAGGACACAGTCTTTTCTGTTTCCTATACTTAGTTTCAAAATTTTTAAATAAAAATACTATTAAAGTTTCAAAATTTTATACATAAGAATGTTTTCCCGCATGGGATACATGTTCCCTGTGTGTGATCCTGGTGCCCATGGAGCTCAGAAGAGGGCTTTACATCCTCTGGAATTAGAGTTACAGACATTTGGGAGTTGCCATGTGGATGCTGCGAACCAAACTCAGATCCACTGTAGGAGCAACAAGTGAATTTAACCACCAAGCAATCTCTCCAGCCCCTTGGACATAATTCTTGACAATGTGTATGGTACTGAAATAGGAAGAGTCTATCTTTATGAAGAAAAGTAAAATTGTATAAGAACATGGACAATTATAGCTATTACACTATTTATAATGTTTTCATTTATGGACTATTATATGTGTTTGTTATGTGAAGTTACAAAAGTGAGTAATACTCAAGCTCAATATGGAATAAATTTATTTCAAGTTTAAAAAGGCAAGCCAAACAGACTGCTGTGGCAAACACAAAAATCAAAGGTCAAGCATGTTTCAGAGCCACTAAGCTTCAGCCTGGGTAAAGTTTGGCGTGCCATCAACACAGCTTCAGGATATTGGCTGCTGCTTTCTCTGTCAGAAATAGCATATCTGTTATGGGTCCAAGGCCTGGAGCCAATGACCAGTTGAAAAGGGGTCCTTTGAGTCTAAGCAAAGAAAGATTTTAAAAGCGTCTTTTTACAGTAAGCTATGATAAACATAGAGAGACCCACATGGGTCAAAATGCACAGAATAAGAAACTGTAGAATACCCAGCTCTAAATGGAACATCTATATTTCACCCCCTCCTCCCAAGGCTCAAGGATCATCGCAGAAGAGGAGGAAGAAAGATTATAAGAACCAGGGTGTTGTTGGTTTTTTCTTTCTCTTTTTTGGGGGCCCGCCACCCAGCTCTCAAATAAATCATATACGGAGGCTTATTTTTACTTATGAATGCCTGGCCTTAGCTTGGCTTAGTTTCTGGCCTGCTTTTCTTAACTTACCCAGTCTACATTGCTTCTGGCCTTTTCCTATTCTCTTACTTCCGTAAATCTTACGCTTATTCCATGGCTTGCTGGTTGTGTAGCTGGGTGACTGACCCCTGATATCCTTCCCGCTCTGGCTCCTTCTACATCTTAGATCTCTCCTCCCCGTTTTCTCCTTTTGTATATACTCTCTGTCTGCCAGCCCTGCCTATCCTTTCTCCTGCCTTGCTATTGGTCAGTTCTTTACTAAACCATCAGGTGTTTCACACAGGCACAGTAACACGGATTCACAGAGTTAAAGAAATTCAACATAAACAAAAGTAACACACCTTAAAATAATATTCCCCAACACCAGGTGACTACAGTGAAACAGTATTTTTTTCAACAAGTAGTGCAGATACATGTATAAATTCTTAGCAATTGAGACAGCTTGTAGAAGTCTTGCAAAAGCTTATGGAAGACAAAATCCAAAAACAGACAGCAGAGAGGGGCACAAGTCTCACCCCTAGCTAAGGAGCTACTGGCAGTTGGTAACTGCCGGAAGAGGGCAAGTCAGTTGTCTCTATGTATGTGGCCCTCGCTGCGTTGATCACCCTCCAATGAGTGCTCTGTGTGCAAGAGTATATATGGGCAACACAAATTGGACTTGGTGGGTTAAAAAATGGAGAACGCAATGTTGGGTGTAGGGAAGGGGAGGGGTGAATATGATCAGAACATATTGTAGGGAACTCTCAAAGAACTAACATATGTGACAGTGTGTCATGTTTTCATGAATAAGAATGTTGAAATCACACCATTCTGAATTATCTGAATGTTTTTCAAAACAGATGACTCCAAACTAGCTATAGTCAGGAGACAGAATTACAGAAGCCCAATCAGAGGGGTGTAATGTTGCTGGGTTTGAAGATGGAAGAAGAGAGCCATAAATTAAGGAATGTATGTCATTTCTAAAACCTGGAAAAGACACAAATTAAGGTTATCTTTTCTTGATTCCACAAAGAAATGCAGTGGTTTCTACTATTGTGAACTATGTCAGACTCCTGAATCACATTTTAAGATGAGAAAACTGTATTTTTAAGCAAAAAACAAGAGGAGAGAGTGACTATTTCTCATGAAAAATATTTCCTCAATACTGCTTCTCTGAAGGGATATATAAGGCTCCTACAAAGATACATGAAATGTATTTGTTTTGAATCTCATTTAAAAATTTTTTTCTTTGTGTGTGTGTGTGTGTGTGTGTGTGTGTGTGTGTGTGTAAGTGAAAGAGAGAGAGAGAGAGAAAGAGAGAGAGAGAAACTACATGGGATTGGGTGAGTAGAGAGGTGGGAGGATCTGCAAGGAGTTAGGAGAATATAGTCAAATATATTGAATGAAAAGTTAACTACAAATAAATTAATTTTATAGAAGAAACAAAATATTTGCTTTATATAAATGGGAAAAATCTACAGGCCTACCATGGAATCCATGGAATCCATGTCACACCCACCCACAATAAATAAATATATTTTTATAAATAACACAGTGTAAGCCATTATTGTGCAGATTAATATTAACTTATGTGGATATGTTTAACCCATATTAGTGCCCTACTAATTTTTTCCTTTGAAAATTACTGTTTCATATGTCTTAACAGATATTAAAATACTATGATTCAGAAGAATTATTTAAACACAATTTTAATATAAATAAATGATAAATAACATATATATATATAATATTAGACTTTCCTTAATTTAGGTTATCCATAAAACTTAGACATGAATTTATGAAAGTGATATGTTTAAAAATAAAAATACATCAACAGTTATAACAAGGTTTATATATCTGTACATTTTCAGGGATTCATCAATGTTTAAATTCTGGTTGCATACAGGAATAGCCTGAGGTGTTATTTTTAGAATGCAGAGACCACAACTTCCTATCAAGATGTTTATGATAATTTGGGAGAATTGTGTGTTTAAGTGATTTTAAGAGCCTCCTATCTTGAGCACTAGTCTTTTAGAAAATCATGGTCATTGCTTGGAAAATATATGTTTTCCATGTCCTCATAGCAGTGATTTCTTATCAGGCATGGGTTTGAATATGTAAGCACATAAGCTGAATTTAGACACGTGGACTTATTTGAATGCCTCCATGTGCTTACGTACATATGTTCTTAGGGTCTGGGCATGAGTATGGACAAGCTGAGACTGAGAATGAGAAATTAAATGTGAAATATGACAGAAATGTAGCTATTTAAATATATATGTGTATGTTTGCAATATACATTATGAATATAAATTCTACATATGCTTATATGAATTAAAGTTCTCTGAGGAAATCCTATAGACTGCTTGACCACTCTTGATTAGTACATTGTGGTTGTGGAGAAATGGAGCAGATTGGGAGCCATAATTATCTTGGTTTACCTTTTAATAGCCACAGTACTTTTCAGGTTCTCTGTTTAGTTCCTTGAGAGGCAGCTTTCCATTGATTACTAATGGAGGTTTGGTAAAAAATACCTGAATAATAAGACTGTGTCTCACTCCACTATTTTATTAAGTCTTGACAATTTTGTTATATATTTTTGAGTTCAGATGTTAGGTATGTAGTGTGGGGAAATACAATTGAAAACAATATGTCTTATCTCTTCTCAAAAATAGAAAAAAAGAAAAGTGTTTTTGAATAAGCATTAATCTGGAATGTGGTGTATATTTAAAGGGATCCTGAATACAGAGGGAGACCTCATTCTTTTATCTGTCAAACACATGCATGCAATATTTTTCATAAATATTCTCAAGAAAAATGATAACTCCTCAAGTAAGAGGACTATACAGGCCCATTTACTGCATGTAATTCATATTAATTTCATCTAGGTTTAGGCTGCTGCTGTCAGAGTTTACTACATGTCTTCATCTAAACAAACAAACAAATAAAAACAAAACAAAAATTCTCCACATAAGTTTCCTTCTTGTGTCAAGATGTAGGTTTCTAAATTGGAGCCAATTAAATTATTTAGCCTACGTCTGAAGAAGACTGTGAAATACAGCTAGTATTTTTTCCATTTTTCTTTACAGTAATTTATATATATAAATATATCTTTTTATAATTTATTCATTTTAAAAATATATTTACTTTCAATTTGTGTGTTTACTACATATGAATACAGTGAAATTTGATCATATTTAACCCCAACATTCTTTGCTCCATTTCCTCCCAAATCCTCCTTAACATGTCACTCTCCCAACTCCATGTCTTTGCTTACATTCTATTTTATTTTATTATTTATAATCCACTGAGTCCAGTTAGGGCTATCAGTATGCACATGGGTTTGGATACACCACTGGAGTCCGTCTTATCAGTGTCCACATTCTCTAAAACAAGTGATATTCCCCCTCTCCTAGCATCCATCAACTGCCAACAGCTCCTCAGTAGAGGGTGAGCCCTGGAGAGCACCTCCCCGTCTATTCCAGAGTCTTGACTGTAGTACTGACCCTGTGCAGCTCTTGTGCACATCACCGCAGCTATTGTGACTTCATGCTGCAGGAGCTGAGCCATGTCCAGAAAACACAGTCTACAGAACTCCTCTTCATCTTTCAGCTCTTACATTGTTTCTTCTTCTTCAGTGATGATCACCGAGTTTGGGTTTTGTGTATATGTTTGGGGGAGTTGAGAGAGATATCCTATTTAGGGCTAAGCACTCAGTCTCTTATTCTTAACATCTTAATCAATTAGACATTTCTCAAATAATGGCTGCCCAGTGTAGAATAAGATTCTTTGATCAAGGTTCATGGGTATAAATATTGATATCCAGAAAGTATTTTGATTGCATAATCATTCAGCAAAATGTCAATAGCAGGTTATATGCTAGTGCTCATGACCTTCCCTGCCATGAGTGTTTGACCAGAATTATGGTACCACAAGTGAAATTTGCTTCTGTGAAGCAGGCCTCGAATCCAATCAGAATGTAGTTAGTTAGCCCATAACATCCATGCCATCATTACACCAGTGGTCACACGTTATCTGGCAGGATAGTTTGGCAGCATGTGGGATCCAATGCTGGGTAAGTCTTTTGATGTCTTTTCTCCCCTAAGAACTTGAATGGCAAGGCAAGTTTGGATATTATAAAACCTAGCCAGCAGGAAGCAAGTTTCCTGGTGAGTCTGAGATTGGTTTCTCTACATCTTGTTGCCAAAGTGTTTGTTGTCTGTAGAAACGGTCTTACCGTGTAGTTATGGTAGGTAACCAAGTCCAAATGGCAATAGCTTGTCTTATCTTAGAGCCCTGTGGGTTCTCCATTACTCATGAGGTATTCCGTGTCTTATACTGAAATTTTAATTTTTGCCTTTTTAGTTGGAATTCAATATTTTATTTATTTACTTATTTATCATTTTATTATTATTTTTTCATCCCATCCTCAATTTCTCCTTCCTCTCTTCCCACTTCCCCCCAGCTCCTCTCTGCCCTCTCCTTCCACTCTTCCTTCATTTTCTATTCAGAAAATGGCAGGCATCCCATGGATATCAATAAAATATGGCATATCAAGTTGCAGTAAGACTAAGCACCTCCTCTTGTATTTAAGGCTGGACCAGGCAACACAGTATGAGGAAGAGTGTCCCAAAAGCCCACAAAAGAGTCAGAGACAACCCAAGCTCCCATTGTTAGAAGTCCTACAAGACCACCAAGTTACACAAATGTAACATATGCAAAGGGCCTCAGTCAGCCCATGCAAGTTCCCTGGTTGTTTGTTCAATCTCTGTAAGCCCCTATGATGCCAGGTTAGTTGATTCTGTGATATCCTTGACCCCTCTGGCTCTTACAATCCTTCCTCTTCTTCTGCAGGATTCTATGAGGTCCACCTAACATCTGCCTGTGGGGCTCTGCATCTGTTTCCAGCAGTTTCTGGATGACAATTGGGTTAGGCACCAATCTATGAGTATAGCAGAATATTATTAGAAATTATTTCCTTAACTTTTTTGTGAGTCATGCTTGGTTCTATACCTAGGCTATCCAGCCTCTGCTTTCTGGGCCTCTCGGTAGTATCAGGGATAGGCTCACTCTAGTGGCATGGGTCTCAAGTTGGACCAGTCATTGATTGGCCACTCCCATGATTTCTTAATTAGTTTTATGCTACAGGCTACAGGAATATATTATAAGAACTCAGCTGGTTATAGCAAACCTGTAGTGATCTTCATAACTTCTATCCTGCTCTCATGCCCAGCTCCTTTCTTGCCTGATTTCTCTCTACCTTTATCTGTTGTCCTGTAGTGATCAAGGAATTCCTTCAGAGGAAGCAAAATTCCAGGGAATATTTGGTGCTATTTGGTTTGTTGTGTATCAGCTGTTTCCTGTTATGAATATCATGTGGGCCTTCATAGCTTTCCAAATTGATTTTTTTCCTAAGAATTGCTACAGTGTGGGCTGATCACTCCTTGGACATATACGTTCGAGGCATTTAGAAAGCAAAGCTACTTCAGGAAAGATCTCTTCCCTCAGGTCCATCCCTTTCTCCTTTTGGCGTTGGAATCAGATATCTCCTTTAGTCACATTCCAGGACTAACAGAAATAACATTCCAGACCACCACATAATAAAATTCCTGAATTAAGGTAAATTCCTCATGGAGACACTGCCTAGGTCAGGTGGACCTTAAGTAATAGCTTTGCACAATTTAGCTTGGACCCTCCAACCTTTCTAACTTTGTAGACCCCCTAACTCAACTAACCACTTCTAGGAATGTAGATTGAGTACATACATTTCCTCTTTGATACACTAACTGATATTAGCCCTCAGTTGACCTCCTTTTTTACCACTCCCATTTTGGGTTGTAAAAGAAAGCCTGATGGTCACTGCCTGAGGAGAATTCTTACCTGCCTTTATGATCTTGCAGGAATTCAGG
>LZPO01119072.1:0-11025 GCA_001675575.1 Neotoma lepida | reverse complement strand
AAGGAACATTGCCTAATTCATTACATGAGGCTACAGTTACTCTGAAACTCAAACCATACAAAGACACAACAAAAAAAGAGAATTACAGACCAATATCCCCCATGAACAGTGATGCAAAAATATTCAATAAAATACTGTCAAACCAAATCTGAAAATACATCACAAAGATCACCCACCATGGCTAAGTAGGCATTATTCCAGAGATGCAGGGATGATTCAACATATGATAATCNGTCAATGTAATCCACCATACAAACAAATTGAAAGAAAAAAGAACACATGATCATCTCATTTGATGTTAGAAAAGCCTTTTACAAAATCCAATACCCTTCATGATAAAAAGTATAAGAAATATCAGGAATACAAGGGACATACCTAAACATAATAAAGGCAAAATACACCAAGCAGACAATCAAATCAAATTAAATGGAGAGAAACTCAAAGCAATTCCACTAAAATCGGGAACAATACAAAGCTTTCCACTCTCTTCATATCTGTTCAATATAGTACTTAAAGTTCTAGCTGGGGCAATAAGACAAATAAAGATTAAGAAAATACAATTGGAAAGGAAGAAGTCAAAGTATCATTCTTTGCAGATGATATGATAGTATACATAAATGACCCCAAAAATTCTACTAGGAACTCTTTCAGCTGATAAACACCTTCAGCAAAGTGGATGGATCTAAGATTAACTGTAAAAATCAGTAGCCTTCTTATATACAAATGGGAAACAACACTCTTCACACTAGTCACAAATGATATAAAATATCTTGGTGTAATTCTAACCAAGCTAGTGGAAGACTTGTATGATGGGTCTTCAAATTTTAGAGGAAAAAAAAATTAAAGAAGATATCAGAAGATGGAAAGATCTCCTATACTCATGGATCAGTGGGATTAACATAGTAAAAATGGCCATCCTAACAAAATCAATCTACATATTCAATGCAATCCCTATCAAAATCCCAACACAATTCTTTACAGACTTGAAAGAAAAATACTCAACTTCATATGGAAAAACAAAATACTGAGGATAGCTAAAAGAATCCTGTACAATAAAAGAACTTCCAGAGGTATCACCATCTCTGATTTCATGCTCTACTATAGAGCTATAGTAATAAAAACTGCATGGTATTGGGATAAAATAGACAGGTGGATTAATGGAATTGAATCAAAGACCTAGACATAAATCCATACACCTATGGACACCTGATTTTTGATGAAGAAGCCAAAATTATACAATGGAAAAAAGAAAGCATCTTCAATAAATGGTGCTCGCATAACTGGATGTCAGCATGTAGAAGAATGCAAATAGGTCTATATCTATTGCCCTACATAAAATTCAAGTTCACATGGATCAAAGACCTCAACATACATCCAGATACNCTGAGTCAGATAGAAGAGAAAGTGGGAAATAAACTTGAANGTATTGGCACAGGAAACAACTTCCTGAATAGAGCACCAATAATGCAGTCACTAAGATCAACAATTAATAAATGGGACCTCCTGAAACTGAAAAGCTTCTGCAAGGTAAAAGGCATGNTTAATCACATGAAAGAGCAGCCCACAGAATAGCGAAAGATATTCATTAACACCTTATCTGACAGAGAGCTAATTTCCAAAGTATATATAGAACTCAAGAACTAGACATCAAAAAACAAATAATTCACTTAAAATTGGGTACAGATATAAGCAGAATTCTCAAGAGAGTAATCTCAAGTGGACAAAAAGCACTTAAAGAAATGTTGAACAGCCATAGCCATTNGGGAAACACAAATCATAATGACTCAGGGATTCTATCTTATACCTGTCAGAATGGTTAAGATCAAAAACATAAGTGATAGCTTATGCTAGATAGGATGTGGAGCAAGGGGAACACTCCTCCACTGCTGGTGAGCATGAACACTTGTACATCCACTTTGGAAATCAATATGGCGNTTTCTCAGAAAATGGGGAATCAATATATCTCAAGACCCAGCTCTATTACTNTTGGGCATATACCCAAAGGATGCTCCATCCCACCATAAGGACACTTGCTCAACTATTTTCATAGCAGCTTTATTCATAATAGCAAGAAACTGGAAATAACCTAGATGNTTCTCCCTCAACTGAAGAATGGATAAAGAAAATGTCATACATTTATACAATGAAGTATTAAAGTATTACTCAGCTATTGAAAACAATAACATCATGAAATTTTGCAGGCAAATGAATGGGACTAGAAAAACTCATCCTGAGTGAGGTAACCCAGACCCAGAAAGACAAACATGGTATATACTCACTTATAGGTGGGTATTAGCTGGAAAGAAAAGGAAAACCATGCTACAATCCACAGTCCCTGAGAATCTAAATAAAAAGGAGGGCTCAAGTGGAGACACTTGCATCTCCCAGTAAGGAGGAAATAAAAGAGGTTTCATGAGGAGACTGGAGGGCAGGGGGGAAGGGAACATGAAGGATCAGTTTGGGGGGACAAAGGGAGAAAGTACTGAAAGACTGGAAAGGGGACATTTCAGGGTGAGGAAGAAACCTAGCACAATGGAAACTCCTAGGAATCTACAAGAGTGACCCTATCTAAGACTGCTATCAATACGGGATACATAGCCTGAACTGGCCATCTCCTGTAACCAAACAAGACTTCCAGTGGAGGGATTGGGACATCANAACCCATTCACATAATCTTCAACCTACAATTTGTCTGGCCTACAAGAATCGCTAGGGTAACAGGGCAGTGGTGGAGCATGCCTTTAATCCCATATCTTGGGAGGCAGAGACAGATGGATCTCCATGAGTTCGAAGCCAATCTGGTCTACAGAGCAAGTTCCAGGACAGCCACAGAGGTTACACAGAGAGACCCTGTATCAAGAAACTTTAAAAGAAAAAAGAAGTGCTCGGGTAAAGATGCCTCATAAATTGTGGGAGTGGCCAATCAATGATTAGTCTAATCTGAGACCCATGCCATGAAAGGGAACCCACCCCTGACACCGCCTTCAGTGCCAGGACCCAGAGGCTGGATGGCTGAGAGACCTAGGATAGAAACAAACATGACTGTCAAAAAAAGTCAATATAATGATGTCTAATGATATTCTACTATACTCATAGACTGGTGCCTAGCCCAATTGTCATCAGAGGGGCTTCATTGAGCAACTGATGGAAATATGCAGAGACCCACAGCCAAACATTAGGTGGAGGTAGGGTAATCCTGCAGAAGACGGGGAGGAAAGATGATAGGAGACGTAAGGGTCAAGGGTGACACAAGAAAACCCACAGAATCAGCTAACCTGGCCTCACAGGGGCTCAGAGACTGAACCAACAACCAGGGAACCAGTATGAGACTGACCTAGGCCCTCTGCATATATGTTATAGTTGTCAAGCTTGGTTTTCTTGTGGGACTCCTAACAATGGGAGCAGGGTTGCCCCTGACTCTTTTGCTGGCTTGTGGAATCTTATTCCTCATATTAGGTTGCCTTGTCTAGCCTTAATATGAGTGGGAAGAGTCTAGTCTTACTGCTATTTGATACTCCATGCTTGGTTGATATCGATGGGAGTCTTGCCCTTTTCTGAATAGTGGAAGAGTGGACAGAGGTGGGGGGAGGGGGGAGAGGTAACTTGGGACATAAATAATAATAATAAAAATAATTAAAATAAAACAATAATCTCCATTTTATCCATTTTTCCTAAAAACATTATGTCATTCTTTTTCACAGCCATACAAAATTTTGTTGTGTGAAGGTACCATGTTTTCTTTTTCCTTTTTAATATTGATATCATGAATATTGAAGGAAAAAACATGAATGTATATCAGACATATTCCGACATATAATCTTTCAGGCAAATACCTACGTGTGATATAGATGGATTACATAGCAATTCTAACTTTAGGGGTTTTTTTTTCTGGTTTCTCCATACAAATTACGACACTGGGCATACAAGTTTATGTTTCAGCAGTATATAAAGTCTCCTCTCTCCCCACAGCCCCACCAAGCACTTGTAATCATTTGTGTTTTTTTTTAATGATGGCCATTTTGAGTACGTTGAAATGAACTCTCAAAGAAATTTTAATTTGCATTGCCTTGATGGCTTAGAATGTTGAAAACTTTTTCAAATACATACTGGCCTTTGAGAATTATCTAGCAATTCACTAGCCTGCTTAATGATTATTTGGTTTTGCTGTTTAAATTTGGTATACTTTATACATCAAGACATTATTGTTCTATCAGATATAAAGCTGGAAAATATTTTTTTCCAATTCTGTGCACTGTCTCTTTACTCTGTTTCCTTTGTAGTGCAGAACTTTCAAGTTGCATGCCATGTTATGAAAATTACTAATAACTAATTTAACAATTCTTTCTTATGCATCTACTTACATCCTAGAAAACAATATTCTGGCAATATTTCTAACCATTTGGTTTTTGTTTAAGGTCATTTACATTTTCACAGGATGATTTTCCCAGTGCTACATCCAAATTCCCCAGGTCTTTCTGAATTTGTATATCTAAAGTGGTTTCATTTTCTTCTGGGATCCTATTATAGTGCTTGGTACAAAATCATCTTAAGTGCCTGAATTAGTAAAATATGAGCTAGGTGTACAACTGTATAAGCTACCCAGAACTGATACGTACAATGCCTCCCTACTGAACACCAAGTCCAGAAGGCTTGGTTCAAATCATTGAAGCTTCTTATAACTTCAAGATCCACCCAGCAACTTCAAGGACCAGTGCCTTCAAGTTGCACTGTGGTAAAATCTGCTTTGATTCACCTGTTACATAACATTCTTTCAACAAATACAATAATGTTGCCACTTTCGACATTCTATCAGTAATTATCATCCCATAGTTCATGTATATTGAACTTGTCATGGCCGAAAAAGCTATACAGAATCAAATCTCTGTATATTTGAATTGTATTAATTGGGAAATTGGATCTTCTAACTATTGAAGAGATTTTCATGTCATATGTTAGCTGTCTTACTTTGCTTTCTATTGCTGTGATAAAATGTCATGATCAAGTGCAAGTTGGGAGAAAAGGGTTGATTTTTTTTCTAACCTTATAGCTTATAGTCTATTATGAAGGGAAGTCAGGGTAGGAACTCAAGGGGAGAACCTGGAGACAGGAAGTGAAGGAAAGACAATGTGGGAATCTGCATATTGGATTACTTCCTCATAGCTTACTCAACATGCTTTCTTATGCACCCCAGGACAACCTATTCAGGAACAATATTACCTATAGTGAGATGAGTTCTCCTATATCAATTATCAATCAGGAATATGTCCCCACAGACTTACCTGCAGGCAATCTGATAGAAGCAATCCCTCACCTGAAGTTCCCTCTTCCTCGATGACTNTATATTGTGTCAAGTGGAGAAAAAACTATCACATTAGCAAACTGTAAAGTAATTCTATGTCCCTTCAAAAATTACCACTCCTTGTTACCAATTGTCTGAACTAATATAATTAATTAGCATCTACCAACTGGATATTTTTCATAGGTGCTCTGCCTAACAGAACACACAGAATGGTTAATACATTGANAGGCATTGGCCTTCAGTTTCCTGACAATGTACTGTCTTGGTTTTCCCCCTAACAGTCGCTGCTTACTTTTTAATTTACAACTAAACGTTTAGCAGTTCTGACATTAGTATATGACCCTCTTTTCCATTCTTCTCATGCTGGGTGATCTCCACTTAAAACAACGGCTTTAAATACAGAACAGCTTTAAAATCNTTTAAGTCCTAGTTTTGTACTCTACTGGCTAGAATGTTCCTTCATCTACATNTTTAACAGGTATCTCAAAGTTATCATAACCAAACTATTCTTCCTCTAGTATTTGATATTTTCATCAAAGTCCCTATAACCACCCTTTGCTCAAACTCAAACTCTCCCGTCTACCGTTGAATCATCCCTTTATTTCATTTTGAGAAACTCAATGTTGAAAATGTGCACCCTTTCTACCTTACATCTCTACATCACACTCCACTATGACACTACCTCACCAGTAAGATTGTAAGGCCCNCTTAACNAGGCCCCTGCTTCTACCATGGACCATTATACAAGTTGCTATACAGATCTTATTTTAAAAGAGAAATCATGCTATTCCTTGACTTGTGTCTTTTCAGTTGTCATGCATTGCTTTCTATATCAGATTTAATCAGCTCAGTATAAAGCAAGAGGAGAGGTGGCACTGCTTCTTCCTCTTCTTGCCTGCTGTCCTCTCTCCTATCTTTACTGTGGTTCAGCCAGACTTGTTCCAGTTTTTTGAGTATGACATAGTCTATTATTCCCTTTGGGTTGGTACGAGGATAATTTTAGTTTATGATAGCAAGATGCTTCAAAAATTAAAACACATCAATTTAGTTTGAACCTCTATTTTCTTATCCATTCCATGTCTGTGTCTTGTATAAGTACAAACATAATCATACTTGAGAGTTACTCTTGGCCTCAGCTTACCCAATGAAAGAACTGACAAAAGTTTATCCAATATTTGATCATTTGGGTCATCTTTTTCTATCTTCTATATCATTATGTAAAGGAAGAAATGGACTAATCAACAATACAGAATGCCTTACAATCTACCCAGATTTTCTTACTTCTATGGGAAAGATAACCACCCTTTCCTTCTCATCTTCCTACTTGTCTGAGGTAGAACTAAGAATCACTAAACCCAGATTCCACCTATCTACTCTCTTTGCAGTCTCATATCTGCTTCCCTTAAAGTCTAGAATCTAGCCTGGCAGTGGTGGCCACGCCTTTAATCCCAGCACATTGGAAGCAGTCGTATCTCTGTGAGTTCAAGGCCAGCCTGATCTACAGAGCAAGTTTCAGGATAGCCAAGGCTACACAGAGAAACTCTGTTTTGGGGTGGGGGAAGCCTAGAATCTACAGTTGTAAACTCAATGATTTGAAGTCCATTGGTGGTTTGCCAACAGTCTAAATGAAAGAATATTTTTAACTACAATGATATAATGAGCTTTAATATGTGAATCATTTAAAAACAATGCTGCCCTGGTTAAATGTGCTGACTTTCTTGGAACTCTGCCAACCAGCAACTCCATCTGTGCCTGTCTGTGGGAACCCCAGAGGCACCTTCAACAACTTCCTACTCTCTGAAAAGCCCAGTTCAAAAACCACTGGACTCAAAAGTCTCTAAGGCCCCTGGTAGATCTAACATTTCATGATTCCTGCTCTGAAATAAACAACAGATGTCACCAACTAAAGCCGAACGAAATTTATTTATATACTCCTTTAAAAATTAAATGGAAGACTTTTCTTCCCCACCCCTAAAAATCAAGTAAAATTCATTGCTTGGAATTCTGACAGAATATACAAAGAACCTTTTAAATGTTAAAGAACATTCATAAATGACTGTCACCAAGTGTTATAAGATTTTGCAAAATTGAGCTTATGTAGGTTTTTGCTGACTTGAAGTGTTATTGATTAGAAAATACTTCTACCCTCTGGGCCATGCATGCCTCAGAAGGTTTCAGATCCAGGAATCAGAGTCGGCTCACCTATGTACTACAAAGGTCAAGCCACCATAGAAACCCATTAAAACACACATGCACATTTGCTCTGCTTGGAGGTTGAGAGTGGCAGATCCAATCTCACCCAGAGCCATGGTGCAGCCTCCAGGAGGCTGATGTAATTCTCCTGTGAGTTTGTGGTTTAAATGGAATTGATTATTTAAAAATATTAGATATGGCATCGCTTGCTTTTTCACATTGCATTAAGCAATCTCCTTCAAGGAGCTAGAAGCTTAGTAGACAAATCCAAATAGCTGTCCATACTGGCTCCCTCACTCATACATATGTATGTTCACACACCTGCACATGAGTATGCAAATTCAAAGAGCAGATAACAATATTAACAGCTTACAGATGTGTACAAATTGAATATGTAGCAGTCCACACAGTCCCTTAAAAAAAAAAAAAAAACTCTGTAAGTTATATGTTTTAAAAGAGCTGGTAAGTACAAAAATCATGCACTACATGATATTTGTACTCACATCTCATTTAATTGTTCTCATATTTCAAATGAAAAAGATGGAGGCACTGAGAAAGCAAAAACTTATTCAGTGTTGTAGTGCCAGAGGATAAATATCTGGATGAAAACTGGGACTACTTACCTACTGAGGGCAACATCATTCCTCTACAATATAGATTCAGCATGCCAAAGCTAGAACATATGCCAATTTTTTTATAAAGTTTTGCCCTTTCACAACAGTTTCACAGAAAATTTCTGCTCCTATTGCTTCCTTGATGTAAAAGTTCATAGATTCATGCATGCTCAATAGCCAGTGTCCCTTTTACAATGGCCTCAGAGTAACTCATAACCTTGGCCTTATTCAATCCTGTGCTGTTCAGTGTAAGATGTTTCTGACTATAACAGTAATATTGGAGAGTGCACATCCTCCTCCATACAGTTCATGTTGCCAGAAAAATGGTACCTTCAGTTCCCTGGTATCTATTCATTTCCTCTATTGCCATTGACACTGTTTTCTCTTCAATGTGAAGAGATATACGATCTCCTTTGTCTTCTTCATTCACAGCTAGCTACTGAGCAATCTTGTAGAAACAAAAGAAATGTGATGATTAGCTTTAGTGGTTAAGAAACTCCATACTGCTGGGTCTTGTTAATAGGATATCAGCCAAGAACTTGTATTCACATATAACTTAAGCCTGTTGTGCAGAGTGTCAAGAGCCTACCCTGGCCTGGAAGTTGTGAAACAATTCTGAATTTAGCTGCTCTGTGAAGAAGGAATGAGAATCACCCAAGATAAAGTACGAGGCCTGTAACTAAATGGCACAGAGCTCCTACAGGAGGAAGAAAGATCAACAATCTCCTTGATTACAAATCTCTGTCTCTTGTAGAAAACCTATGCTCTGATTCCAAGGCATTCTTGGGAGGAGCACCATCTGTGAGTGGCTGAACTCTAATGAAGTAAGTGAAGTTCAGCAGTGATAGATCCTTGCAGCAGCCTCATTCATCTCTGAGAAGCCATCACAATTACTGCCTTGACTTCAGCATGTTTCTCTCCAGCTGCTGCTAGGGGTCTGTAAGGACAACAATTCTCCTGGGAAATGGCATAAAAGAGGCAATCCAACAATGTAGTGTCACAGTCTGCCTGCTGGACTCTCAACTCATCATATAGCTCTTCTCACATCTGACAGTTACTAGAGTCATCAGTTTACCCATAAAGAGGAATTCATACAAGCCAAAGTTAAATGTACAAAGTTAAATGTGAGTGGCTACAAATCTGTACTTTCCAGGAAGAATAAGATTCTGAGAGTTTATCCCCAACCAAGTTGACTTCTTGCTATCAATCTTTTTCATGTTCTGTTTTCTCTTTTTACTTATTTAAAGTATAGGACTGCTAAGCCTGGTGGTATACACCTGTAATCCCAGTATTGAAGAGAAAAAGTATGAGGATCAAGGCCTGCCTTAGTTATGTACTGTGTTCAAAGTCAACCTGGGTGACACGAGACATTATCTCTATCAAAAGGAATATGAAGAGCTGGTAATAAATTCTAGAATTAGTTTGGATACCATTACTCAGGCTAGGACTCATTTCTATATCTAGTATGAATGAGGATACATTTGGGGAATGAATTAAATACCTTATACACACATTCATTAATTATGTAGGTCCAGCTCCTCCTTGGGAACTCTGATGTCTTTATTTCTCAACCTAACATATTGATTCCTGACTATCATTTCAGTGGAGAAAAGCAAGGTCCTTCTAATGAAAAACAAAGGCAGTGACCAAAGTGGACATGGCAAAGGATGGGGGAACAGGAAGTTAAGGGAAGATTAAAGGTTCTGTGAAAAGAACAAAGACAGACATCTTCAGGGAGAAAAGTATTTGTCACCTTTCTCATTTACCTAGAAACATGCACATTCAATAATGATTATGGTGAAAATACCTCTGTGTAGGAACTGCTGGAACAAATATTTATACTCAGAACCTTTGTTCCTTTTATAAATATGAAATAGGACATTAGAGGCATAATCTGAATCCTGATATGTGAGTTTCTGAGAATATAACAGTAGGTTTAGATTCAAAAAGAAATAAAGATTTTAAAGTCATGCTCTACAGAAATTTACTACACATCTGCTGGTCATGATTTCTGTGTAAAAGTACTATTCTACATCAACTCAACAGTGGATAGGGCTCATTAGAGGACCTTGAGCACTCACTTTCTAGACATCATTGTCCTCAACTGTGAACTGTAAATTGTAAACTCAACGTTCTTTTCTTATATGGATTTATGTCAATTTGACACAAACTGTAGTCATTTGAGAGGAGGAAACTTCAACTGAGACAATGCCTCCATAAGATTAGGCTGCGGGCCATCCTGTACAGCATTTTCTTAATTAATGATTAATAGGAGAGGAACCAGACCATTGTGGGTGGTACCATCCCTGGGCTGGTGGTCCTGGATTCTTTAAGAAAGCAGACTGAGGAACCATGTGGAGCAGCCCATAGCAGCACCCCTCCATGGCCTCTGCATCAGCTCCTGCATCCAGGTGCCTGTCCTTTGAGTTCATGTTCTGGCTTCCTTCAGTGATGGGTTAAAATACAGAAGTGTAAGGCCAACAAATTCTTTCCTGAACTTGCTTTTTGGTCACAGTGTTTCACTGCAGCAATAGAAATCCTAACTAAGACACTATAGTAGTATTTTCTAATTTATCCTTTATGTTCTAGTGATCTTTCTTCAAAGCTGTCATGTATAGATGAGTATACAAAAATACACATATACACCCACAATCACTTACAGGCATAGTCACTTACAAGCACAAGCAAGTAAAGCTGTTTGGACAAAAGGATATACTGCATGATACACAGCAGCTCCCAATGCCACTAAGATGAATGGAGACACGATGGTGGAGAGGTGAGAAAGACTGAAGAGCAAAGTGGTTTTTACATGCTTTTTTTGCTGTGTTTATTTTTTTGGCTTTTGTTTGTTTGTGAATTAGTATTACTTTTTTTTTAATTTAGTTTTATTATTTCATTTTAAGTTTTCCTTTGTAGGGA
>LZPO01119070.1:0-11042 GCA_001675575.1 Neotoma lepida | reverse complement strand
AAAGACAAATAAGTAGCTTCTAAGAATTTAGAAGTTGAGAACAATAACAACAAAGAAAATCCTCTAAAAGGCTGTCTACTAAAAGAAGAAAAAATTGCTTGGGATAGGTATTTAGTTACTCAAACATNTTGTGCTGCACATAGCCAATGTGCATTTATTTTATTTGCTAATTTATTACCATGCTACGTACTTGGTCTTTCAAAAATGTGTCTTACTGTGTGTTTGAATTATCTGGGGTGCTGTGAATTGCAAACCAGAGAAAAACATTAATTGGCCTCATAAAGGGAAAAGCAAATTTGGATCATGGAGACTGGGCTGGTTTCAGGTAAGGCTTGATTTTGAAATGGNGTTCTATTGGTTCATCTCTTTCTTGGGACCATATTCCTGCCCCCAACTATCACATCCTCTTTGCTACTGGAGATAGAGTCAGTTTCCCCCAAAGATCACATGGAGAAGTGGATATGTCAGTGACAGTCTGATTGTCATTACTAAGAGAAAATAATGGAATACAAGACAACCAAAACCTATCAGATGTTCTCCACAAAGCTGTCATTTATTTAATGTCATGTCACTTGCATATTATTCTTAAGAATGTGAGATTCTGGGAGAAATTATAGGACACATAACTGTATGCCATATCCAAGAATATCATCTAGCCTTGAACAGTTCTTAGTGGGACAGATGTGAGGCAATTATAACATTTCTGAAGAGCAGTCGGTTTATCATCCTAACAGTCATNGTATGTGAAACATTGCTGAAGACAGGAAGAAACATCTGGAACTGGTGATAGTTAATTTGGGAGTTCTCTATAGAGAGAACTGGCTTTTCTTCAAAAAAAAATTACAGCAGTTTTAATATCAACTTTATCAGAGCATTCCATGGCTGTTCCCATTTCAAGGTCTCCATTCAAACACTGGCATTAGTGAGGAAGTTATCAAGAGGACACCTACATTCTTCAAAGGATATCATTTGTTTAGGGTGACAATGACCACATTTTGAATCTGCTATTATTGTCTTGCAAGGCACCTGCTCCTTCTTTGTTTATAGTCTTCTTTAACCCACACCTGCCCAGAGAACAAGCATCAGGACAGCCCTAACTGAAAGGTTCTTCTCAGACAATTCTCATGTTTAGATTCCAGTCAAGGAAATGGCTTTGGGCTAGAATCACTGTGATTTTCAAATGTGATTCACTGAATATCCAACTGTGCTTACAGGTTGAAGCCATTTTATAAGTGAGATTTTTTATGGATTCATTAGCATGTTAGAGTAGAATATGGGGGCAACCTTGAATGCTATAGAGTCTATTCATGGTGACAGAGAGTGATTGTCATGTATGGCTTTTGTTAGATTCTTCTTCATCTGTTTCTCACATACAGTTTAGTACTTAATTTCTAAATTTTTTGTTTTTTTGGTTTTTCGAGACAGGGTTTCTCTTTGTAGCTTTGCGCCTTGCCTGGAACTCACTTGGTAGCCCAGGCTGGCCTCGAACTCACGAGATCCGCCTGCCTCTGCCTCCCAAGTGCCGCCACCACCACCCGGCCTAATTTCTAAATTTTATCACTACCTTCCAGAGCAAAAATTCCAGTGTGTATGATGGAGATACCTTTGAATTGGCTCTCATTATTACAGTGAAGCCTTGGCTTTGCCCTAACAGGTGAACAATTCAGTTAAGTTTCCTATTGCTTTTATAACTCTTCTTTTTTAATAACAATCACTTGGCCCCCTTTGTCAACTTTACCTAGGAAAGTTTTTCTTTTACATATAGTTAAAGGAGAATCCATTTCTCAATGAGCATCCTTTGAAAGTGAGAATTTAAGAGCCATATGTATGGCTTTAAGAATAAGTCACCAGTCACAGAAACCACCTTTGTAAAGTCACAGCATATCAATAACCTCCAGGAAAGGCTAAAATCCCCACTGAAATTCATCCCCATCTACCTTTAGTAGCTGACTACTCACAGAGAGATGAGTGTGGAATCCATTCTGGTAGCAGAAAGAGCCTTGCTTGGAAAGACACCACACTAGAAAGGGAGAGTTTCTATGATAAGAAAGATAGGATGTTTTTTGGAAAAAAANTTTTGGACTGCCTAATTAAAAATCTGAGTTATTTGCTGCTATGTAGGCTGTGCTGACATACCCAGCAGATATATACACTTGGTTCAGAAAAGCTTAGGGTTCCCTCTCCATTGCTTACTTGACCATCATTTTATAGCTTGGTTTATTAGGAATATCCCCCTTTGGTAGCAACTCCCACCTTTCATGTGCGGTCCTTAGGGAAAATTATAACCCAGGTCCTAGAGGCTTCAGGTTCTAGAAGGATTATAATTTCTGAAAACAACATATTTGGCAAATTAGTTTTCAAAATAAATACAGATGCAGTACTATGGGTTCCATGGAACTGCTCCATAGATGGCCTAATGCAGTCTGGGTTCCTTGAGGGTAGGGGAATTTATTCAGTACATTCTTATTAAAATGAAAACTGAAAGAAAAGAATTATTGTTAGGTAAAGTTACCATGCATTCATAGAACACATTCCTTTGAGCTCTAAAGTGTCTGTCAATGTACAGCATGAGTTCATGTGCTACTTTGATTAGTTTGGTCTTTTGTNAGTAGTACTCATGATGTCATGTAAATACATAATTCTTCATATTTACTATAGCCAAGATATAAATCAGTTCTGTGTCCATTGATAAATAAGTTAATGGATAAAGTAAGTGATGTGTGTGTGTGCCTGTGCTTGCAGGCATGTGTATGCAATGGTATGTATATACAAGAGAGATTTAATGAACCATGAAGAAATTATGTCATTTTAGAGAAAATGGATGGAATTGGACATCACTATGTTAAATGAAATAAGCCAGTCTGATTCAAAAGGAAAAAATATCATCATATTTTATCTCATATATGGAATCCACATTTTTAAAGAGTCATGATAGTAGAAGGGTGACTATTTGGGAGGAAGATGGGGACCAATGGAAATGGAAAGGGAAAACAAGAGAGGGTGATGGCATGGATATGATCAAGTATGTTAAATATGTGCATTCATATTTTAATAAGCATGATTATTTTGTACAATGAATATGTACAAGTTAAAATGCCTGCTTACTCATTCCGTAGTATGTCTAAGTGGGTTGGCTTTGCTAGATAGAACTTTTTCTATGCTTCAAGGCAAAGAGTTTCCAAACAGTGTGAACGCTGAGCATTTTGGCAAGTCATAAGGGGAGAAATTTTTCAACCAGCGTGATTCAATTTGGCTCAGGTCAAAGTAAGCCCTCCAGGGCTGGCTTGCAGGTGGGTTCTTGAATCTGAGCCGATTTCAAAGCTGTTGCCTGTTTTTAGTAAGTGCCATGATGTGAGGTGCCACGAACAAGTATGACTTTTAAACTCATCCCGTCGGTAATGTTACTCATGAGCTCTTGGCAACTCTGTTGTGTGCCACCTCCCTCTGAAGGATGCCTGTTAGCTAAACAGCAGGTCCATGTGATAAATCTGACTTGGTCAAGCTATTCGGTGATGTAAAGAGCTGGAAGGAGAAAAATCAATCTTCCTCTCCCCTCTCCCTTCTGCTTTCCTCCTCCCCTTTCTCCCTCCCATTTCCTTCCCTTTCCCTATCATACACAGACACACACATACTCATGCGCATGTGTGCATACATACTCCCTGTTTCTTGTGTTAATGAAAAACAACTATATATATATGTATATATATATATGTATATGTGTGTGTGTGTGTGTGTGTGTGTGTGTGTGTGTGTGTGGGAGGCATACTCAGCCTTCTGGCCTAAAGCAAGCAACTAATCTGTTGAAAATACCACACATGTAAACCATCAACATGTGCTCAGAGCTGTAGTAGTTCTGGTGTTTTGTGGCTAAATATCTGCTGTCTGCCTCTCTACTGCCATTGTTTGTGACAGATTNATTCCTGGCCTGTGCTGTGAACCAGGCCTATATATCTGCAAACCTACCCTTTTACCACTGGTTTTCTTCTTTGTCTAGAAAATGACATTGTTTAGGGCAACACGGATTTCTACATTGTAAAACATATGAAGTTAGTGTCTATTAATAATCGAGTATTGTCAACTGAATATTGACTCCATGAAGGTAAGATGAACCTTTTTAAAATTTTTTATGTGTATGATCTTTTACCTGCAGTATGTTTGTGCATCACGTGACTGCCTGATGCTCATGGAGGCCANAATAGGGTATTAGATCCCCTGGAACTGGAGTTATAGATAATTATAAGCAGACATGTGGGTGCTGGGAATCAAACCTGGGTCTTGTGGAAGAGAAGCCAGTTCTTGCAATCAGTGAACCATGTCTTTAGTCCCCAGATAAACTTCTGAAAAACAAATATAATGGAAATGGGTTTTTGTTTTCTTGTGGCAGCATTTAATCAGTGCTTCCTGGATGCTGATGTTCGGACTCCTTAGCTTATGCTTACATTTCCCACCAAGCTGTGAAATAGGAATTGTGGACATGTTTTCTAAAATATTATGTGGCTACATAACTTGAGAAGTGCACAGCTAATAAACAACAGAATCTGAAGTCAGACTATTTGCCTAGCTCTAGGGACCTCTGCTAATGCTCANTGCTTATATAAAAATAGAACACAGCCTCTAGCACTGAGTCACTCAGATAAGAACAGCCTTTGAAGATGAGGTTTCTTGTTAGCTAGTCTGAGGGTATATAGTCTGTGTACCTGTGTCCTAGACTAATACTAGTGTTCAGCCTCATTACATCTAGTGAGCTAAAAGGGAACAGGAAATGGCTACACTCTAGAAGGTGTTTGCTATTTCAGAGACAATAATGATGGATAATAATGTGATTTCACAGCTTGGATTATTAGGCCCAGGTGAGTGCGTAAGTGAATTCAGATTCATCAAAATCACCAGGCCTAGCTTGTGGCCATCCCTTCACAGACCCCTTAGGCTGCATGTTACCTTTTAATAGCGTTTCCCTATTATCTTTGTCCTTGATAGCATTAAAAGCATATTTATAAATATAAACACGTACAAAGAAGAGGTCAGATGCCCTTCCCTTCTGTGTTAACACTCTTGTATCAAATAGTGCCATGTGTTCAATTCTCTGTCTAGAGAGTCTAGAACTGTAGTGTGCAATGGTACTTCCTTTGGTGAAATGTCCTATGTCCCTGTTATCTGATGCGTGTCTACCCTGTGTGGCCACCATGGAATGTAGCTGGTGAAGACGAGACAAGAAACTTTTTAAGCTTATATTTTTTACAAAGTTAAAGTGAGATTCAAATTTAATTATCCACAGCAATTTCAACTACATTATTGGACAGCACAAATCTAGAGTTTTAGCATGGAATGGGGCCTCAAGTCCATCAAAGGCAAGGAAGGCACTCATTTTGCTTTAGGGCAGTAGTTCTCAACCTGTGGGTCATGACCCCTTTAGGAAGGGGTCAAACAACCCTTTCACAGGGGTTGCCTAAGATCATCTGCATATCAGATTTACATTATGATTCATAACAGTAGCACAATTACAATTATAAAGTAGCAATGAAAATAATTTTATGGCTGGGGGTCCCCACAACATGAGGAACTGTATTAAAGGGTCACAGCATTAGGAAGATTGAGAACCACTGTTATAGGGGGTTATGGGCCCATTAGGTGGGAACTGGTAAAATTCCCAGTAAAATTTAGAGCCCTGGCCTCTACTGTTTCTCCCACAGTAGTTGAGAATGTTTATAAATATTTTTAGATCATTTTATTGGCACTATGCTTCTATTTACAAAAATAATAGACAGTAAGTCTTTAATACAAAGTGATTTGTATCATCCCAGTTGAAACTTTATAATTATTAGATAAACCATGTATTGACATGTTTATACATAGTGNTGTGAGTAAAGTTTTTGCCTCATCTNTGTTACTTTGTCATTGATTATCCTCTCCAAGGAAATGATAATACTTTTCTTGTTTAGCTTATAGACATGCAGNCCTGAGTGTGTAATGCATGCTCCCATCTGTAAACAAATAATAGCATATATTCATGACTCTTCACACATTTATATTGAGAATCCTTACACATCAACCTCACTTTACTACTATATCCCCTCCAGCAAGGGATATGTAAATTCTCTCCAGTGTTTTATCTCAAAAGCAGTGCTGAGCTGGGTGTGGGGGTGCACATTTGGAACCCAAGCCTACAGGAGCCTGAGGCAGGCAGCTCACGAGTTTGAGGATAGCCTGAGGGAAGACTTTGTCTTGATAAATAAACAAAAATACCTTCCCAAACATACTAACAAACAAATAAACAATGCTGGTGTGGAAAGTCTTTTCCATTCATAATTTCTATGTGCATAAATACATTGCTGAACAAGTTCTAGAGATGAAAGAACTCTGATTAAATGATGTATGTGAACTCTTCACTTTGATAATATTGTAAGTTGTTTCCCATAGGGGCTACATTATTTTATACAGCTAGCACTCTGAAATCTCTATATTATACCCACTCAATGTATGTTCACATTGATAGGGCCTTATCATTCTTACAGGTGAAAAAAAACTTCGTTGTAGCTTAAACTTTCCTATTTCAAACTATGAATGCATCCAGGATCTTTCATATGTGTAAGCACCATTTGTGTTTTGTTTTATACGAAATACATTTGCATGTTTTGTCAGTTTTCTATCAGTTATGCTTCTTTTTTATTGTTTTTTCTTTTCTTTAAATTTATTCTTCTCTCATCTGTTACATCCAGATCAAAGTTTCCCCTCCTCCTCTCCTCCCCCCTTCCCTTCAGAAAAGCCTCTCAGGGATAGCAACCAAACATGGCATATCAGGTTATAATAAGACTAGGCACATCCCCTCATATTCAGGCTGGATGAGGCAACTCAGTAGGAGGAAAAGGGTCCCCAAAGCAGGCAAAAGAGTCAGAGATGGCCCCAGCTTCCACTATAAGTAGTCCCAAAAGAACACCAAGCTACACAACCATAACATATATGCAGAGGACCTAGATCACACCCATACAGGCTCCCTGATGGTCAGTTCAATCTCTGTGAGCCCCTGTGATATGTTGTTAGATGATTATGTGGGCTGTATTCTTGTGGTGTCCTTGATACCTTTGGCTCCTACAATATTTCCTCCCCTTCTANCCCAGGATTCCCCAAGCTCTGCTTAATGTTTGGCTGTGGGTCTCTGCATCTGCTCCCATTGGTTGCTGGATGAAGCCTCTCTGATGGNCTATGAGTAAGCAGAGTATCATTAGGAATAATATTATTGACTATTTTTCTGATNATGTTTGGTTCTATCCTAGTTCTCTGGGATATCCATTCTCTAGTTCCTGGCCCTCTAGGCAGTATCAGGAATGGGCTCCCTCTCATGGTATGGGTCTCAAGTAGGACCAGTCATTAGTTGGTCACTTCCACAAGTTCTGTGCTACCTTTACTTTAGCATGTCTTGCAGGCAGGACAAATTGTAGGTTGAAGGTTTTGTGGNTGGGTTGGTGTCCCAGTCTCTCCACTGGAAACCTTGACTGGTTATAGAAGATNGCTGGTTTAGGTTCTGTATCCCCCACTACCAGGAGTCTTCACTAGGTTGACACTCTTGAGAAGATGGAAAGAAATCCCATGCTCATGGATTGGTAGGATTAACAGTAAAAATAACCATCTTACTAAAAGCAGTCNACAGATTCAATGCAATCCACATCAAAATCCCAACACAACTCTTTACAGACCTTGATAGACAAATACTCAACTGCATATGGAAAAACAGAAAACTCAGGATAGCTAAAACAATCCTGTGCAATAAAAGAACTTCTGGAGGTGTCACCATCCCTGGTTTCAAGCTGTACTACAGAGTTGCAGTAATAGAAGCCACATGNTATTGGTATAAAACAGACAGGTTGATCGATGGAATCAAATTGAAGACACAGACATAAATCCACACACCTATGGACACCTGATTTTTTTTTAAATAAAGAAACCAGAAATATACAATTGAAAAAGGGAAACATCTTCAAAAAATAATGCTAGTCTAATTAGGTGTTGGCATGTAGAAGAATGCAAATAGGTCCATATCTACCACCCTACACAAAACTCCAGTCCAAGTGGATCAAAGACCTCAACATGAAACCAGGTACACTGAACCTCATAGAAGAGAAGGTGGGGAATAGCCTTGAACACATTGGCACAGGAGACAACTTCCTAAACAGAGCACCAATAGAGCAGGGACTAAGATCAACAATTAATAAATGGGACCTCCTGAAACTGAAAAGCTTCTGTAAGGCAAAGGACACTGTCAACAGGACAAAACAGCAGCCTACATAATGGGAAAAGATTTTCAGCATCCCCACATCAAACAGAGGACTAATATCCAAAATATATAAAGAACTCATTAAACTAGACATCAAATAGTCAAATTAAAAAATGAGGTACAGATCTAAAGAGAATTCTCAACAGAAGAATCTCAACTGACCAAGAAACACTTAAAGAAATGTTCAACATCCTTAGCCATCAGGGAAATGCAAATCAAAACGACTATGAGATTCCATCTTACACCTGTCAAAATGGCTAAGATAAAAAACACAAGTGACAGCTCATACAGGTGAGGATGTGGAGCAAGGGGAACACTATTCCNTTGTTGATAGGAGTGCAAACTAGTACAGACATTTTGGNAATCAATATGGTGGTTTCTTAGAAAATTGGAAATTGATCTACCTCAAGACCCAGCTATACCATTCCTGGGCATATACCCAAAAGATATTCCATCTTACCACAAGGACACTTGTTCAACTATGTTCACAGCAGCTTTACTTGCAATAGCCAGTTATGTTTCTTGTAGGATCATTTATGTGTAAGGCAAAANCCCCCCAAAATATTCCAGAGAGAATGCAGTCATTTTCTCTGTATTTTCTGTCTTTCACTTTCCATGTAGTGGTACATGCCATAGAGAAGTACAGTTGTGCCATTTTTTTCTTTCATAGATTCTAGCTTTCAGTAATAAATTTAAGTAGACCTTCCACATCTTCATAGTATAAAATAAATTACTTTAATTGAGTTGGTAGCTGTACTAAAGGTATCAAGTATGACTCAATATCACTTATTAAATAATTACTTTTCTATACTTATTTTGGAATTTTATCTTTATCACATGCAGCATTTTAATTTTTCATCATATCTATGTCTAACTTTGTAGAGTCTCCCCNGGAATCTGCCTGTTATTGGTAGCACCACTTGTTTCAATAATTTTATATTATAGTATATTTTGATATATATTTAGGACAATTCTACCATTGTTAGATCTACTTTTCAGACAATTTCACCATGCTTACTTCCTTAATTCTCCTTATAAGATACAGGTCAAGGTCATCTATTTCTAAAACAACTTCTGTTGACATTTTATTACATTTCAAGACTGAGTTAGACATCTAGATGGGATTGACCCTTTCAATCTGTAATGGTATGCCTTTCTATGTGACAAGCATTTGTGTCCTATGCTAGTGTATTATGATTTTCTCTAATAAATCTTATGTAATCATTAGTTTCTTTTCACATTATTCTTTGTATGCCTTTGAAATAAGATCTTTGTTTATATGAATAAACTAGTTCCTTCAGAACTAGTTAAAATATCTTTCCCAAATGGAATATCTTTATCAAACCACTCTCCTCAAGGCTCATAGATCTTGGGGGACAGAAGGGCAGGAGGAGACATTGTAAGAGCCAGAGGTGGTAGATCATTCCAAGGAAACAGAGTCTTCCAGACANAACAGGACTGNTATACACATAAACTCACAGAGATTGTGACAGCAGCATGCACAGGACTTGCANTGGTTCAAACAAGAGAAAAATCCCAGCACTGAATAGGGAAGGTGGACACCAAATCCCACCCCTAACCAATAAACTGTTGATACCTAATGAGAAAGGGAAAATCAGTGTTCTCCAATAGACTGTCACTGGGTATATCAACCACACTCCAGAACAGGTTTTTTTCTTGTTTTTTAAGATTATTTTATTTCAGTTTTTGAGAGAAGGAGCATGAATTTGGGTGGGTAGAGNAGGTTGGAAGGAAGCAGGAGAGAAAAGAANAATCAAAATATATNGTATGAAAAATTTAAATAGAAATTAATCAAAATTTACATAAAAGGATTTAACCTTTTTGTTGTTGTTCTTTATCAAAATTGGAAAAAGTAGCTTTTCCCTTGAAATGGAATGCTAATACTTATATGTGTTTTTAGTAAGGAATGAATTTAAATATAATCAAATACTATTTCAACATCTATGATAATGACTTTGTGCTCACCATAGATTTATATCATATATATTGATAACATAAATTAAATGAATTATTTAGTCTCATTATTTTACAAGCTGTATTATTTTTAAGTTTTATTCATTATCTTTCCATCCCTTGTTCACTATTCCTACTTTTTAACTCGTGGCCCCTGNTATGCATTTAGTGATNTTTTCCTCTTTTACTTTGATTCAAATCAAATGTGTCCATCAAAAGGACGAAGTGCCCAATGATGTCAGCTGGAAATCGAACCACAAGTAAATGAACACTTTCTTTTCTGTCTGGGTGCATGAGCTTCTTTTATTTCTCAGAGGAATAAGTTGCTGTTCCCTGCATTATATAGTTGTGCACTTGCAAAGTTATCTAAGATGGAAAAAGGATGAAAAGCTGCTGACCAAATCTGCTGGAATTTGAGTCACAGAATCTTTTTCAGAAAAAAAAATTTTTTTCCTTTCTCTTAATTTTGAGCAAGGTGCTTTATATTACAAAGTACCTCACTACTTCTTTTTAGCTATTTATACCCAANTTATATTTTATATCCTCATCAGTCACAAAATAAAAACAGGAAATGCATTTGAGGTTGGCAAAATGCCAGTGAGTCTAAAATGTAGAAATACTTGGTAGGATACTTTCAGCTTCCTGCACGACTCTGCCTACAGCTGGTCATTCTCATTTACTGTGCACAGGGCTCTCATTAGTGAAACATGGGTGGTTGGGTACTTCCTGGGAAACTGCAGGGATGAGATTGGGGATCTCTCCAGAGGGTGCCTGGAGAAGAGGCCAGACAGCTGGGCTC